>PVJX010002741.1:0-122371 GCA_004027295.1 Dolichotis patagonum
CTGGGCTATGGCATTCTGTTATAATAGCCGCAGAAAATAGAGTAACACAGATCCTCACGGCACAGAGTAGTTGAAAATACTCGATGATGTGGTATTTGTAAGGGGATACACTCAACCTCTGACCCACCAGAAGTCATTGATACATTGCAGCTGTTTCTTCCACCTGCCACATATCTGGGGAGATGTGGTCACCCTTGAAACCAAAAGAGGAGCCTGGGTCCTAAGATGGGTTGAGTGGTGAGCAGAAAGCAGGGGGAGGAAGAGGAAACTGCAAACAGGGCCGTGGCTGGGTCTTAGAGGAAGAAAGGAATAGAGAATTTATTCCCAGACAGGAAAAGTCCATGGTTTAGTCTGTTATTATTGTTGCTATAAAAGAAATCCACAGACCAGGTAAATTATAAAGAAAAGAGATTTATCTGGCTTATGATGCTGGAGGCTGAGAAGTCAGAGAGCAAGGAGCTGGCATCTGGCAAGAGTCTTCATGCTGAGTCATCCCTTGGCAGAAGGCTGGAACTTGGCAAAAAATGGATTAAACTTTCATATGAAATCTACTTCTCTGATCATTAACCCACTCCTGGGGTGATGACATTAGCTCATTTGTACGGGTAGAGCCCTCATGACCTCATCAACTCTTTCTAGGTCTACCTCCCAACACTACTATACTGGGGACTACATTTCCTATTAAGGTTTGGGGTACACATTAAAACCAGAGCAGATCAAATACACAGCCAGGAAGAAGGAAGCAGTAGGAGTAGAGTGAGACTCATCACTAGAGGATCAACCAAGGCTGGCTTTGAAGTTGGGGCCGACAAACAGGGAATAGTCTTGGTGACGCCTGGCCACCGCTGAGATTCCCACTGTGAACATGCCAAACCTAAGCCCAGCTGGCCACGTGAGAGAAAATAATGTGAGTGGATAACGTGCAAACTGGTGCTGGGCCAGTGAGGACTTGGAAGGTTCCCAAGGAAGTTTGCTAGCTCTCTGGCCACAGTAACAAAATACCTGGGAAAGTCACACGAAAGGAGGGAAGGTTGACTGCAACTCACAGTTTAAGAGGCTTCAGCCCATGGTTGGCTGGCTCTGTTGTGTCTGACCCTGTGGTGAGCACACAGTAGAAGAAAGCTCCTTACCTCATGGATGGCCTGGGTCAGAGAATGAGAGAGCCAGAGAGGAAAGGCTGGGGACCAGACACAGTCACAAGAATGTGCCCCCATGGTCCACTCTTCGGATGGGCCCTACGCCCTGTTTCCACCATCTGTGACACTGCCATAAAATTATGATGTCATCCATTTAACCAAGCTGGAGACTCCTATCCGATCACTTCTTCCAAAGCCCATCCACTGACAAGCAAGCCTTCAGCACATGAGTTTTGGGGGACGTTTCAAATTTAAGCTCCTCTAATTCCAACACCTCTACATGTCTGAGGCAGGTTTGTAAGTTCAAGCTCAACCCAGGCAACTTAGCAACTCAGTAAGACCCTATCTCAAGATTTTAAAAACGTGTTAAGAGAGTTAGAGATGTAGCTCAGAGCAAAGGCCCTGGGTTCTATTGCTAGTACACCCTCCCCCTCAAAAAAGCCCCCAACCTCCCAGCCATAACAGAAAGCCTTTGTAAGGGGCTAGGACGAAGTCTGACCACGGGAAGCAGCAGGCTAAGGAAGGATGGATAAAAAGACGAGAGAAGCAGAACTCCTCGGCTAACCTTGAGGCCACAGACGCAGGCTCCAGGGGTGTGCAGGAACGGGCTGAGGGTTTAAGCTTGGGTGGACAGAGCTGCTAAAGGGCTCTAACAAGGAAGTATCCCGACAGAAGGACGAAGGGCAGCAAGTGCTTACTGGAGGCCCAGGAAACAACCGCTGTTGTGGACAAAGGTGAACCCTGGATGCAGTCTCTGTCCAGGGAACCTCCTCAGGCCCTGCGCAGCTTTCTCCAAAAGCCTGCTAATGCGCCTCTTCACAGTCTCCGCATGTCCTCACTGCCTCTTGTTTTGTTTCTGCACTGCAGGAAAATGAGAGGTTTCAGTGGAAGATGAAAAATTATCCTTTATTTTGATTCTGTGTTTGAACACCTTCCACTTCTCGGAAAATTAAGGGGAGTATTTTGAGACTCTGTCTAATGCCTGCCTCACAGAACCAGAGAATCAAAAATTAGTCAAGGTTCCAGGAAGAAGATAGCTTTAGGTCTCACAGACATGTCACTCTTATCGCAAACAACCTTTGACTCTTCCTGAGGACCAGGGTTCACCCCCAAATCAGGTGAAATGAGTTGGTGTCACTCTCTCACCCATTAGACATCCCCACACCCTGAGATGTTACTGTATTGTTGACCAATGTCATGAGCATTCCAGACACACGACGCTGTTAAACAACCAGGAGTCTGCTCTGAAAATGCAGGTCAGCACGGACCCTGTAAGAGCTGTAAACAGAAGAGCTAAAGAAACTCAGAACTGCCAGAGTCAGTCACATTTTTTATAGCTTTCTCCCATACCACATTTCTCTTTGCTTGGAAATATCAGGGTACCACAGAGACCCCAACACATCAACAGGCTCAGCCAGAGTGGATTAGAGAGAGAACCCACATGGCGTGTGGCCCAGGCAGGCACATCCGCTCCGGGCCCAGACAGGAGGGCCTGAGTGATGCCTCGGCCATGTGGTGCTGCGGCCTTGGCCTTGCTTGGTCTCCAGACCCTGCCCCCAGGAGCCCTGTGGACTCTCACAGCGAGTATCAAGACACAGATCTCACTAACCGAGTTCCCTCAAACCAGAAACAAGGGTGCTCTCTGGTCATCAGGTTTAGTTCAAGCACCCGGATGTCACCTTTGTCCTCTCTGCCAGCCTCTCAGGAATCTGGCGAGCAGTGCCCATCACAGAACAGGTAGATGTGCTTGCAGATAAAATGCTGCACTCTCTCACACGCCCTCAGTAGTGATTCCAAGAATGCCCCTGGAAAGTGTCACCTTGAGCAGAGGAGGCATTTCCCCGGGAAGATGAGCTGCCCACCAGGCTTTCCAGCTCCTTACAAAGCTTTGCACTGCCTGCCACGCACCCTGGTCTTGTGGCTTCCTCCCCCTTCAAGCTCAGGCCATGCCAAGTTCCAGTTCTTCACTCAGGCTGAGCTCTCTCCCCCAGGATGACTGCATGAGGGACTCGCTTTGCTCCCAGTCCTGGGCTCCAGCTGGCCCCGCCCCGCACCGCCCCTGCTGCGCAAGCTCCTTCTGTTCTCTGGTTAGATGTCCTTGGGAAAGATGTCCTGACTGCCGTGTCTGAATTCAGCACCTCAGGCACACTCTCATTCTCCATGTCACACGGCACTGTCATTCTGCCTTGCATCTGCTCCCCAGAGGGGCCCTGCCAAGCTCGTCATGGGACCACTGTGTCCCCAGCACCCAGGCCAGGCTCTAGCATGCATGCCTCGAGGAACAGTTGTTGACCTGAATTGACTTGATCGGAGGACAAAGTCGGGGTGGTGCCGAGATGCCAGCACACCCTGCCCTTATTCTTCTGCCAGCCGAGGCCACTGAGCACCCGGCAGCAGTTCCACTGTCCACACGGCTCCTTCCAGCTCAGGTGACTCGACCTCATGGTGAGTCAGGATAATAGGAAACATCACTGCAAATTCTAGAAATGAGACATCTAGCAAGAGCCCCGTGTCTTCTTTGGACACAAGCTAGACCACATGCCCGGGCCCTCTTGCCACTAGACACGGCCATGGAGTGAAGCGCTTCCCACGCCCGAGTGCCATGCTAAGTGCAGCCCCTGCAGAGCTCCGACAGGCACCTCCGTGCTCTCTCCCATGCTGGCTGGAATGTCAACTCCCAGGGCAACCTTGGAAGCTGCTGTCAGCCTGGGTTCCTGAATGTCCAGGTGGAGGGCAGCTGCGTGGACAGCCTGAACATCTGCCCAGAATTGTTACTGAAGTGGGAAGTAAACTTCTATTAGGTTAAGCCGCTGAAGTTATGGAGCCGATTTGTTCCTGTAACCTAGCACTGTCTACAAATACCCCCAGGTTCTGAAAGGATAAATGACTTGCCCAAAGTATTACAAACCAATGCCAGTCCAGAATCCATGTTTCAACTGAGAATCCCCACGATTCTGCAAAATAGCATGCATCACGAGGTTCTGCCTAGACGTGAGCATAAGACAAGGCCTCCACCCAGCAAGCACTGCTCCTGGTGCAGGTAGGCTAGTATCCCATGAAGCACTCTGAGATATGGTGCTAGGTGCCCTGCTCTGTTCTACTGCTCCTATGAATATTAATTCATATGAATCAATTCATAATTGATTTCTCCCAATTCTGTAAGATGTGATGTGTATTATCAGCATCTTCTCCATTTTACAGATGAGGAAACTGAGGCCCATTGCCTCCCTAGAGACCCATCATACAACTGGAAAGCTCCCGACCTAGAAGAGGCACTTCTGGCGCTAAGTACACTCCTGAGCAGATGGGCTCAACTATAGTGACATGGTTGCTTTGTTATAATACCACGCTCCTATAATAACATTTATTTTCTTTAATTCTGTTTTTGCTGCAGATGGAGCCCAGGCCCTCACACATGCTAGGCAAGCACTTTATCACCAAGCTACCTCCCCAGCCTCTTAACATTTATTTTCTACAGAAAAAGAAAATAAAGCAATAGTGTGTATTTTTTAAAGCTTGTATGGTTGGTCTTGTACACTCCCCTGTGCGCTGCTCCAAAGGACAGCGAGAAGACGGTCTTTGTGAGAGCTTTTCTTATTTTCTAAGGCAGTAAGTCCAAGCTTCTGGAGTGTGACACTCAATTTGCTTGTTTGGGTTTCACAGCACTTTGCTTGCCCTCCTCCAAATGCAGATAAAACTGCTGTATTCTGCATATTTGTGTTTTGTTTGGAGCAAATGGTTCTGAGAATTCTCTGCCAGCCCCTGAGACTACTGGTGACACCCTGGGGTGCTGTAAAACCGAGGGTGGGAATCACTGATCTGAGGGAGAAAAACACTTCAGGAAAATCCAGCACATCAGCATCTTTGAAGCTGCAGTGGAAGCCAGAGTGCTGCGGCCCTTCTAGCCTATCAGGAGCCACGGAAATGTTTTCAGCTTGCACCCGATTGATCTCAAGGTGAGAACAGCCTAGAAACACCACGCACCAAGGACCCAGATTCCTGTCCCAACTCCCATGCCTTTTGCTGACTGTTCTGGGACAGGGCTGTCTATGATCCTACATCACATGACGCATGTGTGTGTGCCAGCCAGGCACCTTGAACAGAAAGGGAAGCAATCAAAGTGTGGTGCTTCTGCCATCAGGGAGGCTGCGGTCAGAGGAGACAAGATACGTACATGCATCCTTCAAGTGCCTGGGAAGAGCAAGGCTAGCAAGAGAGAGGACCCCATGGTTTCCTGCTGGAGATCACTGCATGGCAGGCTTTCAGGTGGATCTGGGGGCAGGGACCCTGCTCAGACTACAGCACCTGCTCCCAATCAAGTCCCCTCAAAATGATCCGAGACCCCTTAGAGGAAGACACCCTCGGTAACAGACCTTGGTCCATACTTCAAGGTGGAGACCTAGGTGAGATTCACAGCAGTGCGAATCCTATATATGTTGTCCATTAACACTCATAAGCCCTGGCCTGGAATCTTGCCCCATTGCCAAGGGACACATGGACCTGGACCATAGTAGGCAGTGCCCAGACCTGGGTAGAAGCACATTTCTCCCACTGGGAGGTGCCTGCAAGCAGCCAATATTCTTTGCCAGGAGAGGTAATGCAAAAAAAGGATGGGTCCCAGCCACCTAACTGACCCTCTGCTAGGGTCCCTCCGGTAACCTCTCACACTATTTCTCTCCATCCTGTGTGTCAGCGAATTTCATTCTGGACAAAGTGCTACTGCCTGCTCCCGAGTGTGACAAGTGGCTGGTCCTAGGCCTCTGGCCCTTACCACTGCAGTCCCAGGCCCCACACTGGAGTTTGGGGATTGCTCCTGCCAGTGACTCCAAAGGCCTTGGATGTGCTTCTTCTGCTGCTGCAAAGTCATTGGGAAGAAACAGAGCAGGAGCTGTGTGTGCCATGAGGAACCCTCCCCCGGGCAGAAGCTGAGACCCCCTGTGAACAGCCTCCCAAAAAATGATGTTCTAAGTGGGCTTTTGGACTCCAGGGATGTACAGTGACAGAAGGAGTGACAAATCACTTTATTGGCTAAGACTATGAGTTACAAACTGAAATAACCAGTGTGAGATGAAAAAAACAGAAAGGAAAGGAAGATCATTTTCCAATTGCCAGTCAAGCTGTCGTTTTCTCCACCTCAGGTTTAGTAATGGCATCATCAGGCTCCTTGCTTGCAGCTGTATTCCTAAGTGAGTGATGGGAGTATTCCAGTGAGCTCACTCCTGCATCCATCACCACAGTATGTACCATTTCAATAACCTACAGGGTTTTATCATGGAAAGGAAACCAAGCACAACACAGGTCAGGATGGTAAGCAGGGCGTAGCTCCCAATGCCGCTCTGTGGTGGACAGAACAGAGCTCTGAAGTTGTGTATGTACCAATTCCTGGAGGCTGGGCATACGTCCCCTTAGATGGCAAAAGTGGCTCTGCAGATTAGTTAAGGAAGGATGTGGAGGTGGAGAATAATCCTGCATTATCCAGGGATAATCATAGAGGCAACAGGGCCAGAGTCAGAGAAGCAGGTGTCGAAGTAACCATGGGGCCACGGCTACCAAAGCAGAGATTCTAGAAGCTAGAAGATGCAAGGACATCTATGCTCCCCTGTGACCCTGCTCTCTCCAGTACTGCCCTGGGTTTATGTGATGCCACACAGAGGACCACTGTAAATAACTTCAGGAATCCTCAGTCACTACCCACCACCCTCGCATTATCTCCTCCACACTACATGTCTTACAAACTTGTAGCATAGGAAATTGTGTTTAATGCAACCTCCAGACCCGAGCATGAGCAGAAACAGCCTTTCGTCTCCATGCAGAGCATGTGGCAAAGTGGCATGCTGCTGAATCCAACAGCCTGCTGGGAAAGAGTCCCCCAGTAAGACCATAGTAGGGTCCCGAGAGAGAGATCTCAGGCCACACTGGGCTTCAGAGGCCACCTCTCCCTGCGTGGACTTCTGGCTCTCCAAATAAATACACGAAGACACAGGAACACACAGTATGTGGTATATGAGCTGACCTTGCTCTGATGTTACAGACCGGAGCATTTGTCAACAGTGTCAAGAGTGGCAGTGTCACCTGCAGACATCCTGGCTCAGAGAGGCTGATTATAGGGGACTGGCCAGCCAGCTTCTTAAAGTGCCAAGCCCAATTCTGTCCTTGGATCACAGGCTTGGGAGCACCTGGGGAAAAATCAGACACTCAGAGGCCAAAACACCTCCACAGTGGTTGATCTTGGCCTTGACACATTCCACAGACCCAAGTCAGCTGTGAAACTTCCAGGCCGAGGTGGGGGACTTCTTGCTGGGCAGCAGGCTGTGCCCTGTGGGCTGGAGAGTACACAGGGAACAAAAGTGCAGCCTGGGAGCTCTGTCATGGACTCAGAGCCACCAGATTGAGCCCCGAGGTAAGAATATAGCTGGACACCTTGTATTGGCCCAGCAAAAGTGATACTGGACTTTGATCTCCAGAAAACTCTACACTTGCGTGGTTTAAGTTACCCAATTACCTATGTTGGTGGTAAGTCATTACAATAGTGACGGGAAATTAACACAAGATTTTTTAATACACTCTCGGTCACTTCCAATGCCTTTTCTAGGACAGGCATCCAGCAAAGCCCCTCAAAGGACACACTCCCTTGTCACCTTCTTTTCACACTAGAAATGATTCCCTGAAGGCCTCCCCATTGTCCCAGAGACTTAGATCCTCCATGCAGGAAAGGGGGCAGTGAATTCACCCCTGAGAGTCTCCCACCCCTGTCTAGTGGTTCCCCCAGCCCACCCAGCCCCTGCTCCCGCAGGACCACACCTCGGGCCAGAGCCGGTCACCTAGAGAAACAAACTGATTGTACTTAAAGCCCCTCCCCCAATTAGATAAAGTAAATCTCTCATGACATGGGAGTTTGCATCTTAAAGTTAACAAATCATCCTAACCTGCTGGGTAAAATTTCTAAATATCACCTCAGTTTCAGAAAAGGTCACTAACAAACCCTTTTGCCATTTCTCAGTGAACCGAGACCTGCTCCGCCCTCAGCAGTCTGGTACTAACCTGGGTGAGAACGGAACCTCAGGATACAGAGCTGATCTTGCCTAAGATGCTTACCTGGAGTAATGAGCTCCTTATACTCTGATGTTCTTTTTATTACTTTTATGCCTGGTGATGGGGTTTCCAATCGCTCTACCCTGTGTGTCCCCACAGCTGCTATTACTGACTAACCATTAAATCCAGTCTGTTCATTAAATTCAGGCCCAGTCTGTTCAAAGTATACAGCCCCAAGCTCAAAAATAGCTTCAGTAACACAGATTATTTACTTGCCTTTTCTGCAACAGTGACTGGGTGGTAAACGCATAGTTTGTGCTGGATTTGTGAATGAGCGCCCATACCTCTTCCATCCCCAGCGATCCCAGATTTCTCTTCCTACTGCTTTGACCCCTTCTTCACTCAGAGACTCTGGCTTTCCCCCAAGAAGTCTCTCCTTCATCCTTTTAACATGCAGGTTGATCTGCCACTCAGTGAGGACAGGTGTAGCGAAGAGAGGAATAACGGACCAAACTGTGCCCTCCCCAAGCCCACGTGCTGAAACCCTATACGGCAATAAGACTATATTTGTGATCAAGAACCTTGAAGGAGGTCATGGGGTGGGGACCTAACCTGATGGAATTGTTAGATGCGTCTATCATTTAATCTCACAAAGTGGCCTTACATTAAGAAGAGATCCCAGATCTCTTTCTCCACATCAGGACACAGCGAGAAGGCAGCTGTCTACAAGCCAAGCACAGTCCTCACCAGAAACCAAATCGGCCAATGTCTTGATCTTGGACTTCCCAAAAGCATAAAAACAAATTTTATTGCCGAATACCGGTCTGTGGTATTTTGCTATGACAGCCTACTGTGGTTTGGATCTGCAATGTCCCCCAAAGCTCGTGTGCTGAAGACGTGGTCCCCAACACAGCAGCACTGAGAAGTGGAAAGTGACTGGATCAGGAAGCCCTAACTTTACTGATGGATTAATCCCCGGATGGGTCCATAGCTTAATGGGCTTTTAGGAGGTTGTAGCAACTCTAGGGGTGGGGCAGAAGGTCACTGGGTGACCCTTGAAGGTTATATTTTTGTCCCTAGTCCCTTCTCTTGCTCTCTCCTCTGCTTTTCAGCTGCATGAGCTGAGCAGCTTTGCTCCATCACGTGCTCTCAGACATGACGAGCTGCCTCTCCAGAGGCCCAAAACAATGATGCCAAATGACCATGGACTGGAATCTCGGAAACTGTGAGCCCAAAGAAACCTTTCCTTCTTTTAAGTCATTGTCTCAGGTTTTTGTCAGAGCAAGGGGAAGCCAACCAACACTCTAGCTAAGCGGAGTAAAACCAGAGGACAGAAACTGGGTTAGAAATTATGGGACCTTCCTTGGTAGAGTAAAGGAGGTGGAGACACAGCACTTTATTCACGAGGGTCACACTGTTCATTCAGAATGCACCACGTGATGCTATTATTTACACATAGATGGAACTCCTCCAGGGCAGGGACCACACTCTGCTCATCTTTCTGGCCCTGGCACCAAGCAGATGGCTACACACACTGGCAGGCCTACACATACACCCTGATGGATGGATAACAAGGAAATGAATTAATAGGGTATATAGGGAAGGCAGTCTTGCATACTAGTCTCTGTTTGACATCAAACTGTTTTATCCTCATTATACAAGACATTGTGAGATAGCCATGAGAGAAAAACAAAGGGGTAAATTTGGGTCATCTGTATGAAAATGGATGCACCTTGAGACCATAATGTTAAGTGAAATAAATCAGACACACAAGCTTAAATATCACACAACTCCTAAGTGAGAAACCCAAAGTATAAATAATTTAAGGAATGGAAGAAAAAATAGGCGATAGACAGCAGGGAGATAGCTCTTATGTAAATGGGAAAGGATCTAGAGATGGAGGGAGAGTTAAGGGTGGGTAAAGGGAATAAAATGAATTAAGATATGTTATGTGCATGTCGCTATTCTCCACAATAATTATTATGTGCCACAAATATGTATAATGGAAAAAAGGAAATCTGATTCAAACTGATTGTCTTTGCTGAGACATTGCTCATTGCTGAGACAAAATATCTCATACTCAAGGTTAAAAGGGGAAAGATTTATTTAGCTCACAGTTTGTAGAGGTTTCAGTTCACAGTTGGCTGGTTCCAAGGCAGGGCGGCATGTGGCAGAGGGGTATTGCAGAAGTGAAGCAGTTCATGGCAAAGCAGGGCAGGCAGAAGGCAGCCAGTAGTGAACTGGTAACCAGCAAGTAACAATAGCAGCGTCTTTCTGCCCCTCTTATATTCTATCTAGGCTACTCAGTTTAGGGTAACTACCAAACCAATCACTGGATTAATTTAGTAATAACAAACCCTTAATCCTACTGCCTTTAATCCTGATGTTGCACCATGAATCCACCCCAGCATCACACATTCAGATCCAACCACCTCTGAAAGAGCATCACCTATGACTACATGAGGCACTGGGGGGACATCTAGACACAGTCATAACAATGGCTATTCAGATGTGAACTTCTTGATCTTTATTTTATGCATATCTAGCTGGTTGCTCCAGAATTTGGTGCATATATATTTAAGATTGTTATCTCTTCCTCTTTAAGTTTTCCCCTAACTAGTATGGTAGTGACCTTCTTTATCCCTTCAGATCATTCTTGGTTTGAAGTTCACATTGTCTGCAAAAAGAATAGCTACTCCTGCTTTTTTGGGGGAACCTGTTGCATGGAGTATTGCTTTCTATCCTTTGACTTTCAGTCTATGAGTTTCCTTTGGGGTTAGATGGGTTTCCTGTATACAGCATATGGTTGGATGTTGTTTCTTGATCCATTCTGCCAGTGTTTCTTTTAATTAGTGAATTGAGGCCATTTACGTTAATCACTGATATAAATTTACCTTTCTTTAAGGCAGTGTAGTACTTCATTGTGTATAAATACCACACTTTCTTAATCCATTCATCTATTGATGGACACATAGGCCACCTCCAAGATTTGGCTATTCTGAATTATGCTGCTATAAACAGTGGTTTATAGCATGCATCACTGTAAAATGGTATCTTTGATTCTTTCAGGAAGATACATACTCTCTTTATAATTTGTATTTCTTTGCCTTAGTGCCACAATGTAAAGAACTTTCCATTTCAAGAAACATACTTGTATACCATTATTTTAAATGACTATTAGTATGGTGTGGTCAGGATGTGTTTGATTTTAGTCAATTACTGTTGAGAGACATTTAAACATCATAATCAATGCTAATAAACATTTTAAGAAATTTAAAATTATTTAACTTCTAAATAGAAGCAAAATGTTATACCACTGTATTTATAAAATATATGTAGTCTAATCAATAACAGTGAAATGACTAAGTATATTATTTAGTTTTTACTTACATGGAAAAATATCTTTCTGTTATTTCTTTTTTGCTCAATATTATGTTTCTGAGAATTTTATTACTTGCCGCTGTAATTCATTAAGTTTCATTCTGGTATGTATTCTCCATCAATTAATCAAACTTTTTTCCTGCTATGGAATAATCACTGTATTCTTTACCATGATAGATTATATCACAATTTATTTGTCCAGTCTAGATGCTAGATCTTTAAATTATCAATAATTAGAATGGTTCTGAGTAAAACTGCTAGAACTTGCTTTGTAATGCCTTCTTGTACAAATATGGTGGGGATTTTGCAGGACCACCTATGTGGGAGTACAATATCAGGACACCAGTTTATAGCCACACTGCTTTCCAAAAAGCCAGACCAGTTTAAATTTTCAGCAGCAGTATAAAAAAGCCATCAACTCATGCTTTTTCTTCAGGATGGCCATCTATATTTCTGGCCTTTCAATTTCCATTGTCTCAACTTGTAGGAGACAATGCGGGTGACTCCCTTTGAATGCAGCACAATTGCTTCAGCATTAGTTAAACTGAGTCTTGTTTCCATGCACTGTTATGTACAAAGCTGGCTATGCCATTTCCTTCCCCCTTCAGCTGGCTTTAAGTGATGCAAGTAACACCAGCTGAGGTACTGATATGTAATCCTTGAGGCCAACCTGACAGTTTCCTGTTTCCTTGCACAGTGCTCTCCATAAAGGACTGAGTACAGCAGGTTGGGCAGAGCCACTTAGCTCCAGGAATGTCAGCTGGGCAGAAGCCTCAAAGTAAGAGGCTATGACTTCCCATAGCACAAAAGTTTACATATCAGAAACTGAAGCAGCAGCCTCCTAAAACCATTCAAATGTTACTCTAATTGAGTTATGCAGACTGATCCTTCTGCGGTATCATTCTCCCTGCATATTGCAAAGGTGCTTTTCTACCCACCTGGCTAGCCAGCTTGAGTTACTCATGTAGTTCCCACCATCCTCTCTTCACTTATCTTTGAACCACTCCTTTCTTCACAACATAATAAATTCTGGGAGAGACCTTGGATCAAGGCCTTTGTCCATATGTCCTCACTTGGACCAGGCTTAGGACCCCTTGGGTGCCCTTAACTTTGAATATGTCTTGGTGTCTTCACTCTCACCATGGGTTACACTGGAAGTGGTAGATTGGAATTAACTTGCTGGGATTCCAGTAACCTGTTTGATTGTTTGTTTGTTTGTTTGTTTCAGCAATCAAACTCATGCCTTGAGCTTGCCAAGCAGGCGCTTACAACACTGAGTTAAATTCCCAGCCCCTCCAATAACGTTTCAATAGGGTTACAAATACAACCTTCTGGATTATGAGAGGACTGGAAAAGGGAATACAATACTTGTATTACAATATTTTAAGGAATTACTATTGGCATTATAATACTGGAATTTCAATACTAACTTGTCAAATATATATATATATATATATATATATATATATATATATATATATACACACACACTCTCTCTCTCTCTCTCTGTTGAAGGAAAGATAATAAGCTTATCATTTGTGAGAAGAATTAGGTCTTTCAACAAAGCCTTATGATTTTTTCCATAAATATCTTACACAATAAAAAGTTGTATGAATTCAGAGAGTGCTAAGCCATATCCTTAGTTGTTTTTATTATTTTTAAAAATGTTTTGAGGCAGAGTCCTGCTATGTTGTCCATGCTGACCTCAAATATGTGATCACCCTGCCTTAGCCCGCTGAGTAGCAAGCTGGGGGGCAGGCCTGCTCTGCCGTGACCTGCCTTGAGTCTATTTTTGATGTTAGTAATTAAGGTGTCATATAAATTACATTTGTCTCTGTTGCTGTTATACAGACACTATAATTGAATTCTGTATACTGATTTTGTGTTTAACCACGTTGTTAAAATACATTAGTTAATTCTAATTTATTCAGTCTTTGGAGTCTCCTACAAAATCCCATCATTTGCAAATAATCGGTTTTCACTCTTCCTTCCCATTGTCTGCAGTTTCTTTATCTTACCTTACTGCACTTTGTCCAATCTCCAGTGCAAGTTAAACAGAGATAAATAGCAGGCAACGTTACCTGTTCATAACCTTAAAGGGAATGCTTTTGACATTCCTCCATTAAATACAGGAATTATTGTGGAATTTATCATTTTAGAGTTTGATATAATTTCCAACTCAGAAAAATATGAAAAGTAGTATATGAAACTCTGTCAAATCTACCATTTTGTCCCATTTGCTTTTGTTTTTCTCTCTCTACATATGTATATATATATACATATACACACACACATAATACATATATGTGAATACATGTGCAAACACACATTTGGGGAAATCATTGGAAAATAAGTGAAAGACATCATGTGCCTTTAATCCTACAGTGTATAGTACTTCCTAAGGTCAAGATAACCTCCTATAGCAGCACTGTTACAATTCTACCATCTAATCCAAGGTCCATACTTTTTCAATTGTCCCAATAATGTCCTGATAGCTATTTTTCTTTCTTATTTGGGACCCAACCAGGATCACAGAGTACATTGAGTTATTATGTCTTCTCAGCATCCTTTTATCTGGAACAGTTCTTCAGCCTTTACTCTGTTTCTTGACCTTGATATTTTTTGAAGAGTACAAGAAAGTTATTTTGTAGAGTGCCCCTTAACCTGGGTTTGTTTGATGTGTCCACTAAGATTCAAGTTATAAGGAATACCACATAAATGACATTTTGTCCTTCCTAGTACATCATATCAAGAGGCCCACAATGGTTGGTTCCAATATCACTGATATAAGCATTGTGTGTTTAAGGTAGTATCCATTAGGTGCCTCCAAAGTAGAGTTACTGTTTGTCCCTTAGTAGCTAAAAAGTAATCTGTGGAGAAATATTTCCAAAACATGTAAAGATTCCATGAAATATTGGTCAGTGTTCTCATTGCTCCCACAGTTTAAAGGAGGAGCAGCTTACTTGGGCTCATGGTTTAGGGGGACCCAGGGTATGATCAGCAGGCTCCAAGGCAGGAACACCATGGTGGAAGGGCATGGTAGAGCAAAGCTTCTGGGGAGTACAGCAGGAAGACAGTGCCAAGTGGGAGGGGTCAGGGCCAGATACAGACCCCCAAGGCCACGCCTCCATGACCCACCCAGACACACCCAGAAGTATGCTTCACTAACCTCTGGATGGATCCCAAAGCCAATCAAATTGACACTCCCCCAACCCCAACACACTTTCCCTCATCAAATTTCGACCCTTGATTTTCAGTATCAACCGGTGACTTTGAAAATTTTATCACTGTGTCCCTCTTTCTTATTTGACATTCTACCAGGAAAAGCTTTCCCTTATATCTTGTTATTCACCTATATCTATATCCAGAGTCATGGATTCCCATTTCAGTTGACGTGCTATAATCCTGTTCCGGTTCTCTTTGTACAACCAGTCACTGAAAAACCCAGTGGTTCAGTTGACTTAATGTAAAGTACTGTGTTGCCTATGTTGTCCTCTTCTGATCTGCTCTGTACTGCCCCCTTTTGTTTTATTCTCTTTTAAATTAAAAAAAAAAATTCTAAAAAACCCAGTGGTTTGGAATAATGCTTATTTTCTATGTCATAATTTCTTTGGGCTACACATCTTATTTGGCCTCAAGAATGGATTCCTGCTCAGAGTGCACCGTGTTGTTAGAGTCAGACACTGCAATTAATGGAAGGGTGGGAGGGGGCAAGCGGGGAGCATGCTAACACCTTTCTGTGTGTGCGGAGTGCACGGCCTCTCCCCAGGACCTCTCCCTGCTGGCTCTTTTAGGTTCCCTCACAGGGCAGTAACTTCAGGGCAGAGTCTTATATGGCTGGGCAGAGCTCCAGTGTGAGGCATCCAGCCAGTAAGGTGGGAGATTTGTCACTTCATATGTCCAAATCTTAGAAGTCACACAGTGTCACTGCCACTGCAGTTACATCCTCTCCAGATTTAAACTGAGGGAAAGAGATCTCATCTCCTCATAGTAGCAAGGTCCAAGTCATATTGTAAGAAGAATATGTTCCATGGGAGATATTGTTGCCACCATATTTGGAAAACAAACTGCTCTATTCCATCCTCGGGTCACAGTTCACATCTTCTCTACAAGCAGTCCCTTCCCAGGATGCCCAAATCCACTCGTCCAATGGCACAGAGTCTAGGATCTTGTTATCTAAATTAAATCTGATTTCTGACATGACTCTTTGGGTGAACGTCCTTGGGTTCAGCGCCCTCTTAATCTGAAGATATATTAGTGAAGAAGCACATTATCTGCTGCCCCTATCGACACTAAATACCAAGATGCAATAATGGGATAGATAGGGAGAGGACAGCATCTATAAATACCTCTAATTACAGAGAGACAAAAGTGTGTAACATCCACTACAGATCTGAAGCCCTTCTGAACCCCAGTCAGTAACTTTTTCCATATCCTGGACTAGGACTCAGCTCTACTCTTGCCAGCAATACTTGCCTCTGGTTCTCTGCCCCATACCCTGAATCATTCATATTTTTCATGCAAAGTAACCCGCATTGGTAGTTAAGTAGTTTTCTCAGCCAGCTTCCTGCCCATAGGAGTTACACCATGCAGGCAATGCTTCTTTGCTTACTGTGTCACTTTCTGCTTAAGCTTGTAAAACTGTTTGGAAGAAAAAAGTTTCTGCACTTTTAATGTGTTTATAAGGTCCTCTGTGATGGTTGCTTTTTTGTGTCAGCTTAGCTGGGTCACCAAGCTCAGATTCTTGGTCAAACATTTTTCTGAATGTTTCTATGAAGATGTCTGCTGGATTATTAACATATTAATAAGTGTACTTTGCATAAATCGGATTACCTTTCATAATGTGTGTGAGCCCCACTCAATCATTGGAAGGCCTTAATAGAACAAAAATTCTCCCCCTAAGCCATAAGGAGCCTTTGGGTTTGGACTGAGACTCTTTCCTGGGTCTCTCCTGCCAGCTTTATCCCATTGGATTTTGGATTTGCCAAACCTCCTAATTACAGGAGCCGATTCCACATGCTACCTATCCTGTTGGTTCTGTTTCTCCACAGAACCCTGAACCCGGATAATATATTATCTTTCAGACAGAAGCCAAACCCACACAACTCTTTGAGGTGAATTCTGCTGTGTCCTCTAAGGTAGTAGAAGCCCACAGTTAAACAGAAAGGCACACTCTTATGGTCCTCAAGAGACTTGATTTTCCTGTAGGAAAAAGTTTATGACACCTTCAATAGTTATGAGGTTTTAGAAAAGAATCTGACAGCTTCTCCCCGTGGACTTGCTCTTTGGCCTGAAATCCTGGTTTGCCATCTCTTGCGCTTCTTGAGGGTCGGGGAACGGTAAAGTTTTACCATCAAACCCAGGTAGTCCCAGCCTCTTTCTGCTTCAGCTTGTGCTTTATCTCTTTTCCCCTCTCATATTTTATCATAGGCAAGCAGTAGTCACGGGAACTTTGCACGTGCTGACAATCTCTTCAGCTGAATCGCTGAGTTCATCTGGTATATTTCCTGTTTCTTGCATTACCGTAGGTGACAGTATTGCCAGACTACCCACTTCCCCAACCAGTGTTTTAATAACATTTCCCTTTCCTTCGGGGAAGCTCTCCCTAAGCGCCTCCTAGGGAGTCGTCAGGGTCTGCTAAACACTCTCACACTGTTCCCATTGGCGCTCAAGACCCTTCTTCTTCTTCCAGCCACCTGGCTAGCCCTCAAACCAATGCTCTGGGCTGAGTTTCCATCACCCATATCCAGGTCCTCGATGTATTCTGATTATATATTGCTAGGCGACAAATCATCACAAAACTTAGGGACTTAAAACAGGAACTTTTCAACATTTCTGCAGGTCAGGAACTTGGTGAGAGTGTAGCCAGATCCCTGGGCTCAGGGTTTGCATGCAGTTGCTGTCAGATGGTGGCAGGCATGGATTCTTGTTTTTTTAACTTGGTCTCAGGATCTCCTGTGTGATCTTCCACATGGAATAGTTTAGTGACATCAGGAGACTCAATCTACATGGTGGCTGTGTGTTCCAGCCAACATAGAGGAAGTCACTGTACCTTTTGTGATGAACCCTATAAGTCATATACATCATTTCCACTTAAGTACCCAGACTTAAGGGGTGAGGATGCAGGTCCTTCCTGTCTACAAGAGGAAGGCCAAAGTCATATTGTAAGAAATACACATAAAATGGAAGATACTGTGGCAGGCATCTTTGGAAAATAAAGTCTGCCACTAATTTATTACTAAATTTTTTTTCTTTCTCACGCTTAAATTGCCTAGTGCAAGTTATTTCAAGCTGGTTACTATCTCCTTTGGCCAGGTTTTCATGATTCTCAAACACTGCCCTACTTTCTGACAGAAAATAATGTTCTAGATGCACCGTGAACGTTTTCTGCACTGGTGTTGGAATCAATAGTCTCCCCTAGGAGACGTGCTTCCCTTTAGTTGAGAAGCTGGGCACTAAGCGTGTCCCCTGCAAGTGTGGAGATGCCACTTCCGGGCACCTCCGCAGGGCCCGGAAGTGCTGAATGCGCGGGAAGATGTGGGACTCTTCCCAAGACTTTCGGCTCTAGTGCAGCGGCGAAGGGCGCAGTCTACCGTGGCCTCTTCCTCTGCCCGGAACCCCATTCCTAGCAGTGCAAAACTTGGCTTTCAGGACGTTCATTGTTTGCTGGTGGGTTTTTAAAGTCATGCTCCACATTAAAGAGGTTCCTGTCTATTTAAGGCTCCTTTTCTAAGATTTTTTTCTACAATAAGAGGAACTTGAATATTTCAAAAGCTTTTCGCATATCTATTGAGGTGATCTTCACACTGTTGTGTAATGAAATACATCGAGACACGTAAATTGGCAAACCCGGTTTTGAGGCAAATCCAAATTGTTTTGGTTTATTATCTTTTATTAATATACCGCTAAATTTAGTTTGTTAATTTTTGCTTAAGCCTTTTATTTCTATACTAATTATTGCCCCCCCATGCTATTCTTGCCAAGTTTTGATGCCAAGAATAACTTAGCCTCAAAAGTGTGCCTGCTTTTTCTGTGTTCTGACATAGTTCGCATGAAATTGTACTTGTTGTTCCTTAAATATTTGCTAGTATTCACTAGCACAGCATCTGGCACTGATTTCTTAGAAGTCTGATTCTACATCTTTATCATAAGCCTCATCAGCTTTTATTTCTACTTGGGAAAGTTCTGGAAATTTTTTTTCCAGAAATATGACCATTAAAACTGCCAAATGTATTGGTAAAATAAAATTCTGTTAATGTTCTAATTTCTACAGATTCCATAGTTATATCCCCTTTTGTATTGCTGATATATGTTTACTTTTCTTTCCTTTATTATTTTTCTTAGTTTTTTTTTCTTTCAGAAAATCAGCATTGGCTTTGTTGGCCTTTTCTGTTTCATTTTTGCTTCAATTTTATTCATTTCTGTTTATTACTATTCTTTATTGTATATATTCTTGTACTTTATTTGTTCTTTTGCTATCCCTTTGCTTACTTTGGATGTTTGACTCAGTAGACTCGACTTTATTTCTATTCTAATGGAATTATTTAAAAGTTTGCAATGGCTCTCACTGTGATCGTGAATTTGCCTATTTCTCTCCACAGTCCTGCCAGTTTTTTCTTTATATCTGTTGATGCTATGCTCCTCGGTGAATATGTAATGCTTGTATCAGTTATCTTCCTGTGAATTCAATCTATTATTATTTAGTGAGCCTCTTGCTTTTTCATTATTATAGTTTTGTAGTACATAATGTTTACATTCCTCGTGGGAAGTTATTACATATACATAACACATCTGAATCACTTTTTACAGCCTTTTTTGTTGCTGTTATTTGTTTTCATTTCTTTGGTTACTTGGGACTAAACCCAGAGCCTTCACAATTCACCCCCACCTTTTTCGGTTTTTGCTTTGAGACAGGGTCTCGTCTCCCTAAGTTTTTAATGGGCCCCACTTGTCATCCTCCTGCCTTAGCCTGAGACATATGACATATGACATATGACAGATATGTTCCACCACACGCGGCTGCCTCTGAGCGGCACCCCCAGCCTCAGCGGTCCTCTTCAGCCCCGGCAGCGCTTTAATTCCTTAGTTTTTCACTTCAAAAATATCTATAGCCAAGCTCTTCCATTTTCCTGGAATGTTTTTCTGTCCTGTACTTTCAGGCTTTTATTCCTTTTGTATATTACTGCTACTACTTACTTCTGGAGTGCTGGGAATTGAACTCAGGGCCTTATGCCCCCAGCTGTACCCCAGGCCTTCCACTCTACATGTGGCTCCCTTCTGCTACAAACAGATAAAGAGGGTTGTGAGGTTTTTTGGTCTATTCTGATAATTATTGTCTTTCAATTGGAATATTTCATATATTTATTTTAATTACTGACATACTTGTATTTAAAATCAGTACTTTATCTGGTATATTCCATTTGTTCTGGTTTAACATTTTTCCTTTCCCTTCTTTACTTTCTGGATTTTTAAAGCATATGTTTCATTCCATTTGTCTTCTATTGTTAAATTTGAAAGTCTTATTTGGTCTTTCCTCTCGGGCTGCTTTTAAAGACATCATTTTGTCCCTATGATGTACAGAGGAATGGAATTCTCTTTGTTTATCCTATTTGGGGTGTTTTGGACTTCCTGTATCTGAGTAGGGATCCTCCTTAGTTCTGTAACATTTCCAACCATTAACCCTCTGGTAGTACTCGCCCTGCTTTCTCGTATTCTGTTACCCAAATACAAGGACTTCGGTCTTTCTCATCCCATACTCTATGTCCAGAGCCTCTGGGCTTTGTCTCCCTTCTGCATTCCGAGGTAGATTTTCAGAGCTAGCTTCTAGTTCTCTTCAGCTGCATCTAATTTGCTCATTATTGATTTCTACAATTTTAATTATATTTTGCATCCCTAGAAATATGTGGATGCTTAAAAAATTATCTGGAGAATTTATTACAGTAATTTGCTTTACTCATATTTTCAGCTCCCCTAATTTCTTAAAATATATCATTCTTATTTTTATTCTGTTAATTCTGAACTCTTCATAGTTCTGTATCTATTGGCTCTTACTCTGGTGCCTTGCTTCCCTTTATAGTCTTAAATTTCCGGCCATGAGCTCATCTTGCTTGGATAGTTGAGACTATGTAAGTACCATGTCAAACATGGGTTTGTGTTTGAGCTGCCAGGTACATAGTAAAACACCCCGCTCGGACTGCTCTCAACTTTTTTCTTGGCCTGAGGCTTCCCAAGTCTAGTCTACAAATTCTGTTGAGAGCTCAGCTCCTGGTCCTTATCCTCAGGGGAACTATTTTGACCCCTCCCCAGCACTAAGGTCTGAGGTGGCAATTTTCTTCCTCTTTCCTTAGGAAAAATAGGGTATGTTTATTTCTACTGTACCCTTATGCGAGAGGCTGAAGTCTTGGTTGTAGGTAGAGAGGGTTTTCTCCCCAAACCACTTGACGTCATAAAAGTCAAATCTCCAGGTTACCTGTGTTGGATAAATACTCTCGTAGCAAAAGATTGCCTCAGAGCCTGATCTTCAAATTTTGTTGAGTTTTTGGCTTCTCAGGAATTCTTCACTTTCCTGCCTTCTCACTGATGTTTCTAAAGGATTGCTGAAATATTTTATCCATAATTTAAAATTGCTTGAAGTGGGAGAGTCAGCTAAAGTATTCAGTCTCCCACACAGCCAGAAACAAAAGCCAGCAGAAGGAGTTCCAGTTTTGCTCTTATTATTGCCATCTCTCCCTGAAACAAGATAAATGTGATTACTTAGTTGTGATGAAAGAAAATAACTTAGTCTGCTCCAATTTAAGGCTTCCTAAACCAATGCATTTCAGCTGCAGCTCACAGAAGACGTCCCAGCTCTAGGGATGCAGGCGAATTTAGCACTGGGAAACACAAACCCAGGTAGCCCCAGCCCCAAAGGTGGGTGAATAACAGCTAATGATGGACAACATGTGACCTACTCAGAAGGTGGGCGCGGGGTACACTAAGCTTTCTCATGTGGGTTTAATCCACGCAGCTGCTCTATCAGGTAGGCGGCACTACACTGAAAAACTAGAGAACATAACAGTAGGTGTGAGGTATGTCAGGCAGCTTTGCAGCGCTGTTCCTGCGTACCCTAGAAAACCAAGTTAGAGGGGGAGAAGTGAGTGTTGGCTCCGGTTTCAAAGGTTTCAGTCTGTGACTGGCTGGTTCGAGTTGCTGTGGGCCTCAGTAAGGTGGAAAATCACGGCAGAAGGGCTTGGTGGAAAAAAGCTGCTCACCCTATGGCAACTGGGAAGCAGAGAGGGTGGGGAAGAGCCAGAGAGGAAGGGTCCAGGGACAGAAACCACACCGTGGGCACTTGCTTCATCCAACTAGGCCCCGGCTTCCTAATAGACCCATTCACCTAGTGGACTTAACCAGTGGATTACTCCAGTTGATGAAATTAAACCCTTTGTGATCCATTCACTTCCTCAAAGGTCCACCAGCTGGTCCAAAACCTTCAACACAATGAGCCTTTTCGTGGGGCATTTTGGACCTCAACCATGACCCAGGAGAAATATGAGCCAGGAAGAGCACCGTGGAGGGCAGCTGGAGATGCTGCAGATATGCCGACCAATCGGGCTCCTCTGCTGGGTCTGAATGACAACTTTCTCCCACCTTGTGCAGAAGCTGCATAGTGTGGTTATTTATCCCTACCCACGCCTGCGCCAGGCTGGAAGCACATACTGTGTTCCTTGCTCCTCTGAAGAGGGACCTCCGGGTCCCCGTGCAGCCCCTGTCACTCCTGCCCTCTTACTATGACTTAGCATGCTTTTCTAATAGACCTCCTGGGGTTCACGTGAATCATCTCGCAGCACAGCAGCCCCGGAAGTTGGGAGTGATCACTCCTAAAGACAGGGGTGAGCCGTGCAAAGCTATTCACAGCCTGGCCAGCCAGGTTCTAGGCAGCACTGTGTGCCGGCCTCGTGGCTCTGTTAATGACATTTGGGGAAAAGGAAGTGTGGGAGGGAGACTAAATCACCAGATAGCTTTTATAAAATGACTAATAAAGAAATAATGGGAACCCAATAATTACCAATTATGGAGGCAAGAGAAATCATAAAAATAATAAAGCAGAAAATGTACAAAGCAAACAATTAAAGATTATTTTATTAAAACAATACTTGCGACTCAGCAAGCATTAATTTTCACTACATGAGGGAAGTAACTATTTATTGTGTGAGTTTTGCACATTAAGAAAATGACACTGAGGGAATGAGCCTCTTTAAGCTCTAGGACACTTCTGAGCCCAGTGCTAGCCGCAGTCACGCTAGGCTGAAATGTCATCTCTCATTACACTCTAAATCAGCTTAGGGAACACACCACGTGTCAGATTTTTCTAAAACCATGTGCCTGATTCTGGAGGAGGCCAGTATCTTTGGTATAAACACGCAGATTAAAAATATCCTTTAAAATGGTTCTTTTTTTTTTTTTAACCCAGTGAACCAAAATATATACATTAGAGCTATTCTGGTCTACTGTGTTTTATAAATATATACTTACATGTAACAGATTATCAGCTGAAAGTATCTTTGGAAATTAATTACTTTGCAGTATATGTGGAATGTCTTTCAAGTGCTTAAAGCAACTGTTCCACATTTAAAGACGCATAAGACATGAAGAGACACACATTAGTTACCAAACTAGAAGCTTGCTTGCAAATTGATAGTCTAGATTCAGTGAATGTTTACATCTCAAAGAGTAACTCTCAGAAATTAAGGTCATATGGGGGAAGACTTAGCTCCTAAACTAAGAACCTACTTCTGATACCTACACCTCACACATTTAACCAGAGCACACAGGTAATTCAGGAATTTCCACTTGGTGGAATTTACTTCCAGCGCTGTGTCTTACGCCTGGTCTCAGGCTCTGGGGTACCAGGTTGCAGCATGGACTCTGGCAAACAGCAGAGCGTGCACGCCCCGAGGACTGACTGCTCTCTCTCCAGCCTGTTGCTGCCATGAGGCCATGTTTGCCCCAGGTTATGAAAGCATTTCACTTCTAAAATAATCCATAAACCTGGATATGTATGCAAGATGTCTTCATTTTAAAGAATTATTTGTGTGTGATTTCTTCACGTTCAGACAAGATGATAAAAGCAAACTTCCACAGACCATGTTATGGTTTAAATTTAAATTGGTCCCCCTAAAGCTGCATGTGTTCGGAGGTGGGGCCTTTGGAGGGCGATTGGATCATAGGGGCACGGTACTTTGTCCTGGATGCTTCCACCGGTGAGTTCAGCAGCTGAGGGTGCTGCTGGGAGGTGAGGCTTGGACAGAAAAAGGCTGCTGGGAGGTGAGGCTGGGTCAGAAAAGGCTGCTGGGAGGTGAGGCTTGGTCAGAAAAGGCAGGTCACTGCAGGTGTGACCTGGAAGGCTGTACCTCCCTCCCTGACTCTCTTTCTCTCTCTGTCTCTCTCTTTCTGTGCTTCCTCACCACCTCGAGGTAAGAAGCCTTCCTCCACAGGTTGCTCCTCCACCAAGCCCTCGCTGCACTTGAGCCTGATGATGATGGACTGAAACTTCTCAAACTGAGATCCAAAATTGAGATTCTTTAATGTGTGTGTCAGGGATTCTCTTGGTGACAGGCCAGTGCTGTAAGTCACACAAAATATGGCTGCAGGCTGAGTCTAACTCAGATGTCACCAGTTTCAGACCCATCAATAAAACATATATAAAACACCAAATAGACTTGGGCTTCTCAAGAGAAGTCCTTGGTTGTCTTTCTTACAAAGAACGGATGGTCCTGGAAATCCCCTGAATAGGGTCTCATACAGCTCAGTGAAATCTCTGCAACTTCCAGAGGACCCAACGTGACTTTGAGAGCCATTGATAAGGAAACCAAAGGTGGAGCCCTGCAGATGGGGGGTTTCAGGTATTGGCAACAGGTAAGCAAGTCCTCTGGGCAGAAGTCCTTTCTGGCCCGGTGAACATGAGAGCAGAGCTACAGAATTCCCACCCTCTGCAGGCACAGACTGGCCCCTCTAGGCATCAGCGTCCCCCCCAGGCGAAGCGGAACTCTGCCTCTGACCTCCAGGGGGCGTGACCGGGGGTCAGGTGGTGCCTGGCGGGGAGCTCACAGTGGTACAGCACCTGCATAAATGTGGTTCAATCCTCAGCGCCACGAAATCTTTTTTTTTTTTTAATTGAAGAAACAAGGAAGAAGAAAGCTTCTCAGTACTGTATCCTTTTCCGTTTCCCTTTGTCCTACTTCTACTGTATGACTGCCATCGGTCACAACCATACAGCTGCCTGCTCTTCCCAAACTTTTCAGACAGTCCCTTTAGATGCAGCTTTACAGATTTAACTTGGGGACAAAAGTTGTCATGACAAGGTCCTAGAGAAATCACAGGAGAAAGACACAGGGACACCCTACCGTAAAGGACTGTGATGCTTTAGTAACAGTGAAAGTCAGGGAAAGAACCACCAACTAACTGAAAACATGCAGGGGGCAAAGAAAAGAAGAAGCAGAAACACTGCTTTCAAGGCCTGGCTTTTTCCTTGCTGAAACAGAAAACCATGCTATGGCACCACACTAGTCTATCATTCAGATAAACTCAGACAGGCATATGGCTGATGGTAGAGGACTTAATGACAGCTGTCACTAATCCCAGCCTTTAATCCCAGGTAGTCTCTTTTCCCTTAAGGCAGGAAAACAAACTATTTAGATATAATTTAAACAAAAAGCAAAACAGAGAACGTGGCAGCTCACTCAGCCAAACTGAGGGCATGACACATGGACATCAAGCCACCCTGGAGACAGGAGACCCAGCCTAAAGGGCAGAAGGAAGGAAAGGAAGGAAAGGAAATGCCATGGGAGGCCCTGTGGCTGGACCATGGCTCAGATGCTCAGAGCTACCCTGCTGTTCACACCATGGGGCTCAGACCTTGCTTGCCCCTTTGAGCCTTTGCCCCTTGCAGGCAATGTCCACCTGCACGTAGATGATCGGGTTGACACCACCAATGGCAGAGCCAAGAAGTGAGCTGAAGCTCCCCCATGAGCAGAGTCACTTCGAGAGCAAGTACTCACGCAGGCCGCCGGGTGGACGGGGCTGAGCACACAGCCCACCAAGGGCCTGATCCTTTGGAAACCCAGCGGGTGAGACCAGCCGGTTGGGAGCACCAGGCACACCCCCCATTTTCTCTAATTGCCTGAATAGGGCTCGGCTGCAGGCACGTCTCTCCCCAGATTCCCAGACAGCCCTGTCCTAACAGACCCTGCTGTCAGCCATGGGTGAGCGCTGGGCTGGGAGATGTCAAGGTGACTTCATCTGCTCTTTCTTCCAGGCCTCTCCAGCTGAAAGTTCAAATTTGGACAGATGGGTCAGCACCCGACAGCTCCACTTCCAGAAATCTCTTGGGGGTGGGGGGAGACTATTATTTATTTCCTAAAAGCACAAGATGGTGCTGAGCTTACTAAATAGTGACACTGGCAGAATGCTACCATTCAATGTTTTTGGGGTGGGAAGGTACAATTTTCTAAGAGGCACAAGGAAAGAGTGGGTCACTGTGTAGTTTGCATAGCTTTCCTTTGTTCATGAATTATCCTATTCATCAGAAATCCTCAGAGTCTGGATCTGGGACAGCACTGGGGGCCTCAACACCTGGAAATGGTGTGAGATTCAAACCACACCCCCTGATTTGGCTAAGCGCCAGTGGAGGGCCCATGGCAGAGTCCGATGGAGTTCTCGGTTCCGGTCTCAGTCCCAGGGACATCTGTAGCTCCCAGGAAATGCTGCAGAGCTGTCTGTCTTGGGAACGTCTGAGTCTGGAGGTTACTCCACACAGCATCTGACAGGTGGTAATGAATGGATTTTTCTGGTCCTCACTGGCTCCATTCTAAACTGTCATCATTTTAAACCATGAAATACATCAAGTGATAATTAAACCTCACCACAGATGGATACTATGAAAATGATTAACTTTTACTATTTCCTCCATACACACATTTTTAATATTCTGAATTCCTCAAGGTATGGGATCATTACATTGACAGATGAGAAAGGGTGACTTCACCATAATTTATTTTTTAAAATACACAATCCAAGAATAAAAGCTCTGTGCTTGTTCACTGCGTTTTAATGTGCAAACTCCTGCCACAAGCTCTTATTTGGAGGAAACCTAGTGGGAGGCGCACAGAACTGGTGGCATACGCTCCACAGGGCAAGCCTTGGCCATCTCTGAGCAGCACTTTCCTCCTCTGTCAAGTATGAGGACGCCATCTTCACTGTTCCTAACTCAGAGCTGTTCTTATCATATTAACTGGATGACAAAACAAGTAAGCACTGTAAGTGCAAAAAGCAGACTGGTACTTATTGAGGCCCTTTTTTTTTGTCCTCTTCATGGTCCAGAAAGTTTATATTTGGAATCCCCTTGAAACACTACTGGAATCCCAGCGAGTTAATTTTAATCTACCACCTCCAGTGCAACCCACCACGAGAACGAAGGCACTAAGACACATTTACAGTTCCGGACAGCCAAGGAGTCCTGAGCTTGGTCCAGATGAGGGCTCACAGAACAAGGCGCTGACCCAGGGCCTAACCTGGATTTTATTCATTCGTGAAGATGGGAGTGGCTAGAGGATGAGTGACAGTGAGGACGGCAGAAATTATGTGAGCACTGTGAGCTGAGCTAGCTAGGAGACCAGAAGGCTTCTCTGCAATAGGCAGAGAGAAGGATACACAGAAAGACCAATCTGCATAACACCAGTGAGGTAACACTTAATGTTTAGGGGCTGTTGCTTTAGTTTCTGATGTGTAAACATTTTCTGCCCTGGGGAGTCACAGCCTTTTTTTTCTTTTTCTCTTTTTCTTTTTGAGTCAGGGTCTCACTATGCAGTTCAGGCTGGCCTTAGGCTCACTTCTTTGTAGCCCAGGCTGGTCTGAAACCCACAGTGGCCCTCCTGCCTCAGCCTCCTGAGTGCTGAAAGTGCAGGTGTGCTCCACCACATCCCACTGGAAGTCATAGCCTCTTAGCACAAAGCTCAACCCAGCTGACAATCCTGGAGCATTGGCTCTGCATCCCACTGGGCTCAACCTTCCAGAGGGAGCTACCAGAGGAAACAGGGCTGTCTCTTGGCTTCAAAGGTTACACATCAGCACCTCAGCCAGTCCCATTTGTATTGCTTAGAGCCAACTGAAGGGAAAAGGAAATAGCTCAGCCAGCTCTGTGCCTTACAGTACACGGAGATAGGGCCAGGTTTAGCTAAAGCACAGGTACTGTTCTGTATTCAAGGAGAGCTTTCCATGTGGTCTTCTACAGGTACTGCCATCCAAGTACAAGACATGACTTTAAATTCTGTATAAAGGCAGGAAAATCAGATGTTAGCACAGCTTTTTGGACCTACAGTCTGTAAAAACAAACAAACCAAAACCTCAGCTCACTTAAATCTTAGCTGAAATTTCAAAGCATAAAGTTAGATCTGTCGCTATTAAGTAAAATTCTCCTCTTAGTCCCAGGATTCCCATTTTGTGCCCAAACGTGCAGTGATTCACCTAAAGTGATAAAAATTCAATGCTGCGGCCAAGCAGCCTGATGGCAACGTTGCTTCTAGCAAAAAGGGGAGCAAGTAACCATTCAAATTAGCAAGACAAAAGGATTGAAATGTACTTATAGTCCCACAATTTAGTTCCCAGACTTGCAAATTGTTTAAAAGACCCATTCTTCGGAACGTGGTTTCCATTTCTGTCTGACAGCAGCAGCCAGACAGGGCTCCCCATCAGCCCTTCCCCATGACTCCGCAGGGGTCCCAGGCTCTCCAGCTCTGACACGGAGTTTTAAGTATGAAAATTTCCATTAGAATGACATTTCCTGGAGAATATGTGCTCCTATATGACCTCAGCGAACCAGCTGTAATTTCTGATCAGTTTCCTGGAGTTCAGTGGGTCCCTCCTCCTTTCCTCAATTTACAAAATAAGATTGTGGTGCTTGTCTCAGAGGGTGTTGAGGAAGACTGAATAAAAGGCTGATCGTGCAAATGTTTCTGTTACAACCCCTTCTGATCTACAGAATTTCTGTTAAAGGAATGAGATGTTTGCCCCCAGACTATTTTAAATGTGCAAATGGGATACTGCTTATTAAAAAGTGACTCTGGCTACAATGAAAGTCCTCACCTGTAGGCTGTGCCCTGTCACTTAATGTCCTCTTAGAAGCAGCCAGTCCAGCCAACTGCCATCAGCCCCTTCCCAAGAAAGAAGTGGACCTCATGGAAATGAAAAGTAAAAGCTTTTGACAAACTTCATCTAGGAAAACACTGAAGCCACTGCTGGTGTAGGAATTTGCCTTTCACTTTTGGTTCCTATGCACTGTGGCTGAAGGGTCAAACAGAGGACTACATTTGGGGTCCAAAGCAAAGGTTCACCCCTCTGCTCATTTCACCTCACCAGGTCATCCCACACCCACCACAAGGGATGAGGTAAAGAAACTCAAGACCCAAGCACCAGAGAAAGCCATGATGGGCAAAAAAGGGCAGAGTAAGGCTCCACCTTATGAGTGAGTTCTATTCTGGGAGAACGGTCATATGTCAGATTCGTTGATAAGTTTGACAAAGTAAGTCTTACACACCTTTGACACAAATACACAATGTAAAGCATAAAAACACCAAATCTCTACATCACCACTGGTTCCTCTCTTGCTTCTGGACACCCTTGGGCTCTGACTGAGCACTGTATTATTAGACAGAATCACACTGTACTGTAAACACACAATAGCACAACTGTGACAATGTTCAGCAGACCATAAGCTACTTCCACAATTTGTTCACATCCAGGGACTGTGACAGCCATTCATGCTTGTGAAAGTTCACAACTCTAATGTTCACAAGTCATGGACTTGCTGTACCCTATATTTGTCATTGGAGATCTGAGTTCAAACTCACACTCCTTTATAAGCTCTTGTGACCTAGAGGCAGCAATTAAATCTCTTTGTCTCAGATTCCTTCTCTGAGAATAGGAAGAGAATGTTCTCCGTATAGTCACTTCCTCACTCTCTCAGCACTGCGACAAAATACCCAACATGTGCAATGTAAAGAAGAAAAGGTTTATTTCGGTTTGCAGTTTGGGTAGGTCCAGTCCATGGTTTGCCAGCTCAGCCAGCTCCATGGCATGGTGGGAGAGCCATGAGAGACAAGCTGCCCTTGTCATGGCAGCCACACAGCAGAGAGAGAAGGCGCTGGGTATAAGAATACACCCTTCCAGGGTACGTCCCCTAGTAATCTGTCTCTTCTGACCAGGTTCCATCTCTGGACAGAACAGTCATCCACAGATGCGAGCAGCATCTCTGTGATCTAATCACCTTCTAAAATCCTCACCTCTGAACATGAGACCTTTGAGAGATTTAGATATGAGCTATAGCATTCTGTACCACACCCTGCATAATGTTCAACTTATTATGCAAAATGTATTTAGTCCATATTAAAGTCATTAACTCTTAACATTGCTGAAAAGTCCAAGTCCAAAGTCCCCTCTGAGGCTCAGAGCAGCAAGTCCCTATAAAAAACACTTCCAACATACAAGAGCATAGGATCAATATTCCCATTGCAAAAGGGAGGAACAGGGAGCTAGAATGAAATTGGACCAAAGTAAGGCTGAAACCCACCAGGGCAGTCTTTAAATTCTACAGTTCCATGCCTAGCACTTGGGGCAGGTTATGTAGAAATACAAGTTTCAGTGGGCTTGGGTACCCCACCCCTTATCCCTTACCAGCTGCGGTCCACATGGCCTCTCCCTTGGGCTGGCTTAGCTGGTTGTTTGTGGATTTCCTTAGCAGATGTTTTATATTCCCAACCTCCTGGGGTCTCCACTGAACCTTTAGCTTTATTCTCACAGCATTATGCACTGCCCTCTTAGGGCACACTGCCTTGTCTCCCAGAATTTCCTCTGATATCTTCATGAAGCCTTTGTGATCCTACAACGCTTGCAGTCTACGTTCACGAAACACCAGCACTATGTGGAAGACGCCATGGTCTCCGGGCAGCTTGAGCAATAGTTAGGCTTCTTTGAAACCATGGCTGCAGTGGCCCCTGAGTGCCTAAGTGACTGAGCTCAGTGAAATGAGCCCCTGAGAACCAATTCCACAGTACGCCCTTCTCGACTGGTGTCCTAGGGACTCTCTTCTCAAATGAAGCTTATAGTTCTATACCCTGGAGCCTTTGAAATGTGGGGTCTGGGCAAATCCCGAGATGCATTCAAGCTATCTTTCTTATTTGCTCATGCAAATAAGCTTGGCTTACTTTTAATGCTAATAATTTTAGCAACCACACTCTCCTCACTCTCCTTTCTGGCCAAGCTTCACATTAGTCAGCTCTGCTTTTTACCCCTGGTTCTCATAGATACTTTGGGACAAATAAGCCCAAAGTATCTATGCCACAGCCTGAATGTTAGACTGCCTTGACATTTCCTGCAAGATTAATTAGTCTGCTGCCCTTAATCTTGGTCTCCTGAAAAGTCTCAGGACATGGGCAAATGCAGACAAGTTTTCTGACACAGTGTAACATATACGGCCTCCAGTCCAACTGCCAATGGGGTTCTTGTTCCCAACTGAAACATTCTGAGCCTGGACTTTACTGTCTACATTCCTATCAGCATTCTGGTCATATGAGCACTCACAGCATCATCCATCAAGCTTTGCTCATAACATTCTAGGGTCTCTCTAGCCTGTGTCTCCAAACTTTTCCGAACTCCTCTTGAAAATCAGTTTACAGTTTCAGCAGGTTCAGCCTGTATTCAGCTAGTGCAAGGCATGTGGAAGAGCCTGGCTAAGGTCATGGTGGCCAGGAAATAGAGCAAAGCTCCTGGGAGGAGCTGAAGACAAGAACAGACCCTTCCAGGTCATGCCCTTTGTTCTGACCAAGTCCCATCTCTGAACAGCACAGTCAGCTATGAATCCATCAGTGAATTAATCTGCTGATGAGTACAGCACCCCCATGAACAAATCACTTTCCAAAACTTCCACCTCTAAACATGAAACTTTAGGGGACATTTTAGATTTAATCCATAGTTCTTTCCCTCCAATGTGCTAGATGAAAGTTTGCTGAACCTTAGCTTAATTTGCAATTACTCAAAATCCCTTTGGGAGTGCAGGGTATGGTAGATGCCCAGATATAAAATAATTAAGTGTCTGGTAATATTCATGAAGCACTGCTTTTTAACTTCTTGTGTCTGTATTCCTTTTCCAGGCATGGTTCCGATGTCATTTAGGGACCTTCTTTCAGCCCATTCTCAGTGGCTCTCACTAAACCAGCAGCATAGGGCATTTCCTGTCCTCAGTAACTGATGCAGAAGGGGTGGATCCAAACCCAAGGAACCCTAGCACTGAGTGGGAAATGTTGTACCAGAAGCTTTCTTTCACTAGACTTGAACTTTTGAAGATGGAGACGGGCTAAACGGAAGCCAATGGAGAGAGGCACAAAATGAAGAGGTCTTTGGGCCATATACCAGTATCCCTGAAGCCACCCACTCTTTCCTGTCTACCCCACTCCTGCTGGATTATATATACAAGTCCAGCTAGCTGACCAGGGTTGTATTATTTGAAGCAAAACGTCACACCTGAGACAATATTCCATGAAGGGTAAAAAGAGTCCTGTCAAGATGACTACTGTTCCAGTTTGCAAGGTGCAATGAAAATATATGGTGAGCATTAAAAAATTCTGTGTAATTTATTACAATTAAGGACCTATTGCCATGAATTCCCCTCAAAATACTCTTCCTCATTTCAAACATGCTTATTCCATCATTCTTTCCACTTTCTGAAGCAGTTCTGGGAATCCTCTTCTTTGAGTGTCTTTAGGATGTGTGATAAAAGCACAGTGACTACCTCTGCCCGCCTGTGCACCAGAGAGGCAAGGCTTATAAAACATCACGATGTGGCCTCCTGCACTTTACTCACCAGCTGTGGCACCGTGAGACTCCTGGTTCTTCTCTCAAGTCAAAATTACCATAAAAATCGAAATGTTTTAGAGTTAATTCAGGACACCAAGGCAGCCACCACAGCAGAATAAAGACACTAACAAAAGGGGACTTCCGGAACTGCTTCAGAGAGGGGCAAAGACAATGTGGTAAGTGTGTTTGCTGCAAAGGAGATTAACAATAACATGTCTTTTGTGCTAATCATTTTTAATTAAAAGATTCCCTGTATTTTTTAAAATCACACTGAGTAAGTATGAAGTGTCCCCCAAAGACTCATGCTTGGATGGGGTAACTGTGCCGATAGGTCACTCCACCAGTGAGTTCAGAGCCGAGCGGGCTGTCAGGAGGTGAAGGTCTGGTTTTAGGAGACCGGTCAGTGGGGCACGACTTTGAAGGGTGTATCTTTTCTTGCGTTGTTCCCTGTGCTTTCTGCTTTCGGGCTGCCACGAGGTGAGCCGCTTTCCTCTGCCGTATCTTTGCATCCTGGTATTTCTGCCCTGGAGTCAGTCAACCATGTACTGAAACCTCTAAACCTCTAAGCCAAATAAATCCTTTCTGCAAGTTGCATAAGTTAGGCATTTTATCCCAGGCACAGAAAGTTATTACAACAATCCTTTAGAAAAAGACCCTGAGACTTTGCCTCTGCCAGAGCAGACAGTTGCTCTCCCAGACTCAGATGTCACTTCTACCAAGCAAATTCACACCCTTATGGGCCCACCTGCAAGGTGGCTGGCACACAGTGTGGTGTGAGCACACAGGTAGGCTTTCTGCCTTTGGGACACACAAGCATCTTCTCAACTGACTTAGCTACAAGGACCATGCCTTGTCACCTCTGCCTATCAAGCAACCCCCAATCAGCTCAAGGATTCCATTAGCATCCAATAAACTGGCAAGAAATCCTTGCCATTGGAGAGCAATTTCTCCATTACATAGCAATCATGAAATGTGGTTTCCAGATATTGCATCACACGCAATGAAGGGCTTAGAGAGCAGCAGAGGGGCCCAGAAAGATCTAATGGGTCACAGCCTGCAGAGAAAACGGGAGGCAGAAATCAATGGTCCACAGGCAAACCAGCTCCATGCGCTATGTAACCATGCCAGCTGCAGTCACACACTACCCCATGACTCTCCACTGTGGGCTGCAACTTTGTGCCAGAAGGCTGTGTGTCACTGTCCAGATCCCTCCAGGCCTCTGACTATCCTGTTTTGCTCATGTCTATGTGTGTCCTTACTTCCTGGGTATCTCGAGACAAGAGGATCTGCCCTCGTGAAAAATCCAGCATCATGCGAAAGCATGTCTTTATACAGGCCCTGAATTATTTCTTGAAAGTGAATGGCAGCCTTGGTCAAGAGTAAAACCCAACAGGAGCGTGGAGGGACCAGTGCATGAGTTATTACACATGTCCAGCTTTCCGACCTTGGCTGCCGGATCTGCCAGGGCTCGTCCACCAGGCTGTGCACCCCAGGAGACACAATGTGGAGCCCTCACCACATTCGGGCGGAAGGGCCAATGCCTTGGGTCTGTGAGCACCCAGAGGGCAAGGCTGAGCAGGAGAGGACACTGGCAGTCTTGCCAGTGTAGAAGAGACAGCTGATGCTCCAGACTATTGCCAGTTTGGACTCTGCTCCTGCAGAAGCAAAAAGACTAAAGGTCTGTTAAGAGACAACATGATCTGAAGATAATGAGAAGGTAAATCTGTTGGAGTTTTAAGAATTTTTAAGAGATGGACTAATTTTGATGACAAGAAGAAAATTAGAACATGATGGTCCGTTGGATTTTTAACCTCGTTTTCTAATAAAGAAAGTACCAGGCAGCAATGAGACAAAAGAGACAGAAACAAATGGTTTTCAAGTCACAGATAATTAACCCCAGAAGCCTGCTGATGGCACATTAATATATTGGAGCAAACAGCTTCAAACTATTTGAAAAAGGCGTTAGTGTTTACACAGAGAAGATCATTTCAAGGGTCCTAAAGAACAAAGAAACTCTCGTCATGGGGGTCAGGCAAGGAATGAAGGTGACAAATGTCAACCTTTACTTCTGTTGAGGGTTCAGAGAAGAAAGGTGAGCCTCCTGGGTGGGGCTGGAGCTCAGCAGGACCCGTGGGAGCCTCCTCCTCTTCTCCTTCCCCTGGGATTTGAGGGGTGGGGTCAGTGTGCTTCAGGGACCCACTGTCCTGCGAAGGACTGACTGTTTGGTCCTTGTGAATCTGCAGTGGTCCTACCCTTGGGGGATCATGACCTTTTGGCGAATGTGACTCTTTTTTCCCCACAAACTCCAGAGTGGCCCCCATGTTCCAGATACCACAATGGGAATTGCGAAGGAGACACCTCAACAGGTGCTGATTATTGCATAGGGCTGCTCTGCCTGCCCTGCTCCAGCTCGCCCGTCACAATCACAAAGACTGAATGAACACCCTTCAAGGATGTTTTAGAACAAGGACCTGTCCCAGTTGTTAGAAGGACAACAGTAGTTCTCTTAGGATGGCAGCTAGGACAATGAGCCTTGCAAGAGACTGTTGGGAGAAGCAAGCACAGCAGACAGGACAAGGTATTGGGGAGCTGTGGAGTCCACAGCCCAAACATCCCAGGAGCTCCTAGCCCTGTGATTTTTAATGAGGAATGGAGATATGACATTGAGGTAGGTCAGTCTTGGAGTTTTCCAGGCAAAGAACACTTTGAGTGCCACTATATGTCAGGGATAGGGGACCCTGGAAAGGAAAGACCTGAGCCTTGTGCTTCCAGTGGTCACGCTTACGTAACAGTGAAAGAGTCGGCCCGGCCCAGGCTACCACCCCAAAATGAGTGAGTGGTGCTGTGGTCCTGGGTGAGGTGGACCCAGCAGCAACCCTGCGCTGCACAGAGTCCCCACCCCTGTGATGAGCTGAACTTGCTAGAGGAAGGAGAAAACAGCCCTTCTTCAGGTCTGAGGAGGCCCGTGGGTCAAGGGGCTCATGCACAGGAGCGGGAATGAAGGTATAGGCCCAGCTGGTCCTTCCAGGTCCAGGTATTTACGATTCCCTTGAAGAACTGTGTGGAACAGAACCCGGAAGTCATGCACAGCCTGAGAAGCCTCTGGATAAGTCCGTGCTTAGTCTCGGGGAAGGATCCCTGTCTAGCTTGGTCCTTGGGAAGTCTGAGCCACCATCACAGAGCTTTGTTACAATACAGTAATTGAAAGAAAATATGAAAGGCTCGTGTGTCTGTGAAAAATTCTAACCCTGGTGCCTGCCCAGAAAGTCCCTGAGCTGGCTGGAGGTTTCGAACGTGTTTGTCCTTAAGTTTTTAAAGGTACCATCATGAAGAGAGTGCTTTAGTTCTTCTGACTATGAACTGGGGTGTGACACGCAGAGAAGAAAGTTAAAGTAAGACTCTGACAGAGGAGAGGGATAGCAATGGGCCAAGTTTAAAGCAGTTCTTTTGTGGGATAAATAAACAGGCTACAACATCCAAAGTCACGTGTAAGCCTGCTTAGAGAGAGAAGAATGAATCCGGCGACTTGAGGAAGTCTTCTATATCTGTGGCCAGGTCTGTAGATTCAGGAGAAGGAGACAGATAATAAAAATTACCTGATTTTTGAGCAGATCGACATACAATGCTGTGCCAAGGGCTCCACACGCATGCTCATCCTGACATCTCCATTAGGCTGGGGCATCGACTGAATGCCTGCCCAGTACCCCTCCTCTGAGGACCAAGCCAGTCCCCATGGGTTGGGTGAGAAGTTTGCAAATGCCAAGGGAAGAACATGTGATCACACCTAGCCAATCACAGTGCGGTAATCTACCCTCACCCCACTGGCCTCTACCAGAGACTGCTTGAGAACATGAACCCAGACACAAGCCTAGCAAATCTGAGTCCTTGCTGGGAATTTTTCTGATGTCGGTCTGGGTGGAAAGAGTTTCACCCCCTGGGTTGGTGAGCGATCATGACAGAACTGCAGCTGCTTGCGGGCATCTTGCAAGGCAAGTTGAAAGAGGCCAACATGGCAGAAGAAGAAAGCACAGGGAGAATATGAGAGCCCCCAGGTTAGCTATTATTGAAGCTAGATCAACTCTTGAAGTTGGATTTCTATAGCCCAGCATTGGAACCAGTGGGAATATTATTAGCATTCCTCTTGTGTTCAGATGAGGTCAAGTAACTTACCCAAAGTCACGGTAAGAAGAGAGGTAAGATTTTACCAACTGTCCACTGGTCATGATCAAAAGTACTACTGAATCACTGCACTTAGTGATTCAGCTGCGCTGCCCACTTCCTATTCAACTTGTAACAAACTGGTGTAGTGTAGACTTCTGTCCACTGCAAAAATGCAGCACTGCCCAGGACCATCCCATTCCTATAGACTTCTGCGTATTCAGAGGTAGATATCATTCCACTTCTTTGAGCCTGGTGACTTAAAAAATGAGCGATGTTCTACTGTCGAGGAACAGGAGTGAGACGGGGAAGAAAACTTCATCTCTTTCCCCAGGTGGCAGCTTGAACTGAGAAGACCCACTGCCCCAGGCACTGTCAACGCTGGATAGCTTCCTTTTACAGCCCCTCCATCTGCAGCCACTAAAGAAGTTACCTCCGAAGAACCCAGGTGTTTATTAGCCTCTTTCATGCAAGAGTCAGCCACTTCACATTAGACTGAGATCCATTATGCAGGCAACTGAGAGATCCAGAAAACATCTGCTAAACAAAATCAAAATTAATGGCAAGCAGAATGCAATTCTTGATAGCTCACGTTCGTCCAGATGCAGAGAACTATAAAGGGGCTATAAGAAGCGCAGCCAATTAGGAACGAAATGCAAGGGTCTTCAGAAAGTGAGGCTCTAGCTTCCCATTCTGGCCTGGCAGGTCGTGCTTGTTCTGTTGATGTGCATTGCTAAGCATCCAAGCAACCTTGTCTTCCAGGCGCTCTCTCTCTCTCTCTCTCTGTGTGTGTGTGTGTGTGTGTGTGTCTGTCACTCCCTTCTTTCCTTTTCCTTGGAAACAGCAGGACAGCTCCCAGTAGCCCTCACAGCTTTGCTGGAAGCTGGACCAGGCTGCAACAGAATGAGTGAGCCATCACTGGACCAGGCTGCAACAGAATGAGTGAGCCATCACCGGGGAGGATAAATAATACAGTGTGACACTGGTGCCCATCCCCAAACTCGCAGTCCGTAATCACAGCACAGTCACAGACATCTGCAATAGCTTACACGTCACTCTCTACTCCTACCAGATGACTGACGAGGGCCGAATTATCCCAGCCACTCACTCAGCGCATTCAAGTGCTCTCTCCTGGCTATAATTCAACGTGATGGGAGCAGTCAGAGGGAAGTACTGGTGTTGAGTAGATGAATTTTGGCAGTCACAATCAGCACTGGCCCTCAGAGTGGACACCGGGAGCATCTTGGACAAGAAAGGTTGGCACCACTTGCTGAACCTTCAGAAAAGGTTGAAGCTAAATTTTGGGTGCCTGGAGAGAGGGATAAAATAACTGCCCTGGAAAGCAGACAAAGACCGTGGCCATAGCTCCTTCCCATGCTGCTGGCATAGGCGCAGGGATCAAGTGTAACACACAACTGTCCTGCAGGAGCAATGGCCCCATCTCCCTGAGGAGGGCATGGGCCCTTGCCAGGAGGGAGCCTGGGGATCTTGTAGTCCTGCCCTGGCCTCTACCACTGTGTCTCCCTCAGCATTCCCTGAGACAGTCTTTACCACAAATCGAACTTGGATCCAGGAACTTCTCTTGTAAGGTTCCTCTCAGCTCTGTAGGCTTGGCAGCCAGCATTATTCACAGATGCAGTGGATGTGAGCATGGAAGAGCAGCTCCTTAAATCACGGCCGCCCACTAGACAGCAGTCCCGTGCACTGGGAGTACTGCTGCACAGAGAGTCCTGTGTCTACTAGAAGTTAACATGGAAAGGAAGAAAGCAGTCTCGTGTGACAGGTACCACCTGCTCTGCTTGTGTCATGGGTTACTGACGGCCAGGGGCAATAGAGGAAAAAGAACTCTGAAAACTTCAGGACGCCAGGAAGTTGTTAGCCCTGTTATCATGTAGGCAGATGCTGTCCCTGAAGGACAGTCGCTGGTGCCCACACACTTTAAGGAAACTGTTGCCCTTCTGGGCTTGATTAGAGCCGGGTTGGCAAAGGGCACACCAAGGAATGCCTACCCTCAGCATCAAAACCAACCAAGTTAATTTAGTTTAGTCCCCTGGGAAACTCAGTTTGGGAAACACTGCATATTATACCCCCTGTGGAGAGCCATATTTAACATATGAAAAACCCTGAGAGGTTCTGCAATAAAAACATCAACAGCAACAACAAAAACTAACTCCAGTTTATTGAGTCCAACATTTTCTAAGTGTATGAGTGTCCTGGGGCTGCTATAATAAAGTTCTCCCAACTACTTGGCCTAAAACAGCAGAAAACTTGTTTTCTCAACGTTCTGGAAACTGGAAATCTAAACTCAGGGGATTGACATGGCCACTCAGCTCATTCTCATCTTCATTCTCATTCATTCATATCCCTCTCTTCTCTTCTCTCCGTCCCTCCCTGCCTTCCCTTTCACTTCTTTCTCCTCCTTTCTCTCTCTGTCTCTCTCTTCTTCCTTCCCCCTCCCCCTCTCTCCATTCTAAGGGATGATTCTTCCTTGCTTCTTGCTAACTTCTAGTGGTCACCAGCAGCCCACTGCCTCCATGGTCAAGTCACATGCCACTCTCCTCTAGGGAAGCTGCCTCTCCTTATAAGCACTCTACTGACTGGGTTAGAGCCTGCCTTAATCTCATGCACTTTATCTTAGCCTGATTACATCTGCTAAAACCCTATTTTTGAATAAGGTCATATTGGCAAGCTCCAGGTTAGAACTTGAACATGCCCTTCTGAGGAGCATCATTCAACCTGCGGCCCCTGGCTTATCTGAGAGTGAGGTGTACCAACCACTATCTAATGGACATCTACAGAGCAGGCCTTTAAAAGTACCTTTTGACAACCAAGGGTCTGAATGCCTTGCTTGTGTATCACCAAGACAGGACAAGAGTAAAAAAACAACACACACCAAGAAAATGGGTAATACATGCTAAATGGAAGAAACAGCATTCAGCAGCTATTGGCTCTGGGCTAAGTGCTGAGAGGGGTGTGGGGATGAAGGGGTGCATGGGTCCTCCTTTCAGGAAGTGAACAACCAGCCAGGAGCATCTACATCTCCGACTAGCAGGGTAAGCTAAACACTTCCAGTAAAAGGGTTGGAAAGAATAAAAGAAAAGTGAATTTGAGATGAAGGACAAAGCATGAAAGTGGCAGGAGCAGTGTGAGCAGAGTCAGAACAAAGACAGCCAGGCTACAGTCTGGGGAGCAGGACACTACAGGGCGGAGGCCGGGAAGGAGGACAGGGAACAAGGTCCGCACACAGTCATTCACTTCATCCTGGTCCCCCCCAACACCCACTGTCACTGAGCCTGGACTCCACTTCTAAGGCCAACATTTGCACCTCTCCCTTCTCACTGACAGACTAAGGCAAGAGTTCCCAAAAGTCCTACATTGGGAAGTCACAATGCATCATCAGTCGTGACGCTGGACGGAGCTGGTACGTCTGAGCCAGGTGTAGTACCAAAGCGAAGCAAGCCTGAATGAGCAACCCTCTTAGGTTCTATGGTCAGGAGGCTGCCTCCCTAGGTCCAAAGGCTCTCCATACCTCTCGGGGCCCACATGGACCTGAGGAACTGAACACAACCCATCTGTCCCTCTTTCAGTTCCAGGTCAAGTCAGAACAAGAACTCAACCTGAAGTGTGTGTTGCTAGTTTTTTTTTTTTTGATAGGACAATAATTTCCCTAATTACTAAGGGTCTCTGTTGTATTTATACTTGTATACTGTTCAGAGATTCGCAAGCTCATGATCCTGGTCAGTAAATTCTCAGACCCAAAAATACTTGGAACCAATAAGATTCCTCCTTTCCTCTCTGCTTCCCTTCTTCTTCCTTCCCTCCTTCCCTTCTTGCCTGCCTAGTTATAAGCACTGACATCAAAACACTAAGCTATTTCAGGAACTCTTAAACATGCAACTTTGATAGAAACAAGAAAGACATCAGTTCACAATCACGAGAGAAAAGCTTATGTGATGTCAGGGTACATTTGTTAGTACAAACCCACAAGCGTATGTTCCCAGTCACCTGACTGTGGAAGTAGATGCATCTAGAGAGGGGAAATTGTGGATAAGGACAGCTCAACCTGACTGTGCTCTGCCCCTCCTCTGGACACCCTCATTCTCTGCAGAATTGAGCATAAGCTCAAGCAGAACTTTTTATGCCTTTGGGTGGAAATATACATGGTTTTCCCATAAACTCAGCCTTGTTAGAGACATTTCCAGCACAAGAACAATAACATTTCTAAAAGGTTAAACTTATATGTGATTCCTTAATGGACATTAATTCCAAACATTCACACTCAGAAGTATTAACATAAATAATATAATGTTGAAAACCTAAGTTCATAGCAACTTCTCTTCCCGTTATGGCTGTTTCTCTCCAACATGGTCACTGGGCCAACTGCGAACACAACTTTCAATTTTTAAAAATCCTTACTAGTGCCCTCATTCTTTATTCGGTTTCATTTGTATAGATATGAAAAAAATGCAGTTTTCCCCATGGGTATACAGCTCCAAGGACACTATGCCCCAAACCAAAGACAACAGCAAACAGATGGAAGCTAGAAGGTTCATCCTGGAGTTAGATTATTCAGATACCATCTATGTGGAGTTTCAGCACCACGGACAGCACAACCAGCGGCACCCAATATAGACAGTGCAGTACTTCAAGGTTATGCACAGGACTGTTAGAAACACATGCTGATAACATGGCCACCTGAGGTCTTTCATTGTATTGAATAACATGGAAACTAGCTAGACACCAAGAATATGTTGGATTTAGGAGCCAATATGGAATTTACGTTTTCTTCCTCCTGTCCCTCTTTACTGGAATCAATACCAAGGAGAATCAGTTCAAAGAGAAAGACATTAAGGCTAAAACCAAAACCATACTCTGGATCCAAAATTTACTTTGATTTCTGACTTTCCTCCCATCTCTGCAACAAGGAGATCATTTTCAGTGATTCTACAAATCACAGAAAAGATATCCTCTTATTACAGACTAGGTATTACCAAAAGTGAATAAGGAACATTTCAATTTCCATTAAAAGACTTCTGAAATTATCATCCATCTATGCTTACCTCAGAGACCAGGACACAAATATGCTAAAGGAATGCTGGCAGAGGAAAGAGAACATCATGGAATTGTTTTCAAAGGGAAATCAATTGGTTATTTCTATTTCAGCTTAGCTGAAGCTATAAAAGTCTAATCAGAAATATTTTTCACACTGGCATCTCTTTCCAGATATTGAAATACATTGAAATGTAAACAATTTTTGTTTTTGATGTTGTTTTTGCTGGGTGAAACCAAATAATTACTTCAAACTTAACATATTATTTAAAAAAGGAAACTGCTCTTCAGAGACCATGAGGTGATCACAAATTAGCCAGCTCCCCAGAGCTTAGCCCCGACACTGGAAGACAGAGGCTGTTCTCCTCACAAGAAAACCAGCCCTGAAATTCTGGAGTCTCTAGAGCCGAATGCCAAGCACTCATCACCCAGAAAAGGCACAAAGAATTTTCAAAGGAAAGCTTTCAGCAGCCCAAAGTCCATCTTAATTTCAACATATTACTTCCAAAGTGTCAGCACCAAGAAAGAAGTGGATATGAGTGCATGTCCCCTACCTTCTCTTCTTGTGACTTCAAAGCTTCTGGATTCCTGAAAGAAAAGAAAGACGTGTGTTTTTGAAGAATAATTCATACATACAGATACTTGCAACACCTCACCTCTTGCTAGTCACATAAAAGTGAACAAGCTAGTGAGAACATGAAACTTGGCAAAACTGGTTCTATTCAGCTCACAAACACACGCATCTATAAATGTAAACAGCTTGTTTCTCTGAGGGCTTAGGGAAGAAAACTATGTAGTTTTAACAGCACAGTTTATTCCCAGGATCTGCCTTAAGTGGTGTGTAGGCCAGTTCAAGCACCCAGGAAGACACCGCTCCAGGCTGAGGCCCGCTCCTCTCCCTCACCTCTAGGTACTCTCACAGGACCTAGCAGGAGGTACTAGGAGCATCAGACCAGCAGCAGGTACTCCTTTTTGGTAACACAGCAAAGATCACTAATCGTTTCTGTGTGGCTCATTGGCATTATCACCTAGCGACTAATTATAGCCAACTCACAGTTTCCAGAGGAAACCATGCCACTGTATAAAACTAAGCTCACAGATTTTCCTAATTCCACTTCATATTTTTGATGCCAGCTATGTGCAGTACAATAAATAGACTGTTTCAGAAATTACTCAGGTAAAACAGAATCTCTGCATTAATATTTGTAGTGGAACAGAGAGCTACAGAAGAAATACAAATCACTGAGAAATCAAGGGTGATTTGCCTTGATAAATACCAGTACTTCAGCTGGAAATGTAAGGAAAAGTGTCTTTAAAAGACTGTTTCAATACATCACTGAAAAGGGAAGGTCTGCTGATAGGAACGGGGGAGAAGAGACACCAGGATAGAGAAGGGCAGAGAAACAGGGGGTGTGGTAAGACAGTGCAGGACAGCTCGCAAGGCAAGGAAGCCCCAGTGAGAAGGAATGGGAGACAAGCCTGGAAGCATATATTGTAGTTTCTTAATGAATAAAAAGTATTACAATTCATCATATGTGACCAGTTTAGGATAAAGAGCTCAAGATTGAGAAAAAGCTGGAAGTCCATGCTGGCGCAGTGCCTCACTACCACAACAAAACTCATTCAGCCTTAGAGCTTTTAAAGCAAGTTACCTTGTCCCTCACAGCTTGGCATTCTTGTGGTCAGGAGGGAGGCAACATTAGACATGAAACTGAGGAGGACCTGGGAAGTGTGTCCAACTGGCTACAGTCTGTGCCAGCTGCTTCTCTAATGGGCAGAAGCCCAAGTGGAGACAATGGAAGCTCCACGTCACAGGTTGAAGTACGGTCACCAAATGAGCCTCCAGAGTGCTAAGCCTCCGGGAGGCCTCTCCGGGTCAGAGATCGGGGAGAAGGCATGGAGATACGGAAGCCACGAAAGGCATCAGGAACGAAGCCCACTCAGCTCTTCCCAAGTCCTCCTCTGAGCCATGAGGCGGGGCCCGAAACCTCCATTCCTAGGAACAACTCCATGTAGGATTTGTGGAGCAAGGGATAGCTTTTATATCTCCAGGAACAAAACTCACCAGATGTTTAGTGTGGCAACATAGAATCTATATACTAACCGAGGAAAAGCTGACATCTTTGTAACATTGCATCATCTTCTCTTGTAAAATGACATTTCTAATAATTTCGATTCTACTTTTTCTTCTTTCCTTGTGTATTCTGTATATGCCTTTTTTGTTATCATAAGCATGCTCTTTTTCATTACCTCTTCTAGCTGGTTTTTATCTGTATGTATGATGGCAACTGATGTTTTATATTGATGTTATAACTAGCCATTTGACTACATTTCTTACTGTTTGTTAGAGTTTTTCCATTGATTCTTTCATTTGTTTTGTTTTTGTTTTTGTTATTTTGGGGGGCATACTGGGCATCAAACTCAGGGCATTGTGTTTGCCTGGCAGGCACTGTGCCGCTGGCCCGTGTCCTCAGCCCTCCACTGATTCTTCTGGGACCCTTATTTGTATACTATATAATCTACAAGTAGCAATAATCTCTGTCTAGTTCCTATACTTTGGTGTTTTTTGTCTTTTACTACTCTAATTTTTCAAAGCAATGTTACATATTGCAAACACAGTGGACATTTTTATCTTGTTTCTGGCTTTAAAAAAAACCCATAGCATTTTTCTAGTAAATAAAATGAAGTCTTTTGGCCTAAGATACACTTATTATATTAATGAAATCAACATACATTGTACTCTTTTTGAAATAAGCATGTCTTCTAGCTAAAAGCAGCTTTTTTTCTTACTCGTTTACGTACTGACTGCTTCTCTCCCCTGGAGTGTATCTTTTTCCCTCTTGCATCCTCAGTACTTCAATAGAGCAGATGCTCAATACATATTTGTTGAAAGAGAAATAAAATAAAATACATATGTGTTGAATTTTACCAAGCACTTTTCTGCAGTTATGGAGATGATCATACGAGATTTGTTTCTCCTTAGCTCTATTAACAAGATGATTTGTACAGTAGATTTCACAGTATTCCACTATCTGTGTATTTCTCAAGTAAGCTTTTCTTGGTGATGACACACTTTTTAAAAATGTTCTGCAGGAGCCTTTTTGCTATGATTCAAACTTTGAGCACATTGACTGGCTGTAATTTTTGTACTGATATTTATACATGAGATGGGTATATCATTTTTTTCCACAGCCAGGAATTTTAAATTATATCAGCTTTATAGAACAAATTTGGAAGTTTTCCTTTTACTATATTTCAAAATAGTTTAAGTAAAAATAGGATTATCTGATTCTTCAAGATTTTTTTCACTTTACTTTTCAATATTGACAAAGAGGAGAGAAGTGGTCAAATTTGTCCAGCGTCTTACATTTGTGTCAGTGGCCAGCTGAGATTTATATTTCAAAATCGAATCCCAAAGGCTAACAATATTCCATCTTCAAAAGTAATTCTGAATTCATAGGGATACTGTGAAAGTTAAATGAGATAGATTTCTACTTTATGTAACAAAAGAGTAACTTATATTGGACTAATCTTTATGCTAAGAAAAATCTATAAAAGATGAATTTTAAAAATAAGTTTTTAAAAAGCATTTGACAGTAACTAAGTCAGCCAGAACTCAAAGGGCCGACGTTGGGGAAACCTGCAAGCACCTGCTGTTTTATGTAGAAACAAATGAGAGAGTGGTATTCTACAACAGAGAAGTTTCTTTGACTTCTCTGAAAGAAATTAGAGTTCTAGATAAAAATCAGAGTTTTGGACTACCAAAGTTACCAGAAATTGATGGTTAAAAGAATAGAAGGGCTGGTATACCTAGGATGCATGATGCCCTGGGTTTGGTCACCAGCATCAAGGACTAAATCAATATCAGTCAATCAGTATACCAATATCCTGGAAAATGGAACAAGAAATGAACCCAATATTCTGGTCACAGTTTCTCCCTGAGCAATATGATTATGCCAGAGATGTGCATATATACAGCAGGAATCTAAGACCCAAGTTAAAAAGTAACATCAAAATGCCCTCAAACAAGCAAACAAATAGCTTCAAAAAGTACTGAATAATAAAATTAAGTACAGATTGTGGGAGTATCATGATGCTAAAGAGACAAAAAAGAATGGCCCTGGTCATTGCAAGAGGTTTTGTTAAGACTACATACTTTCCACCAGGGATATAGCTCAGTGGCACAGTGCCTGCCTGGCAAGCACAAGGTCATGAGTTCAATTCCACTGAGATGATCAAGACAATCTGCCAATCCTCCGTGAGGGCAAAATAGGCCTGAGGCTTTTCACATACGGTCTCCATCATCCAATCCAAAGTTACCAAGCATGGCAGGAAATACCATCAAATGGCTAAAATCCAAGAAAACAGATTCACTGCTTATCCAGGTCCTAGAATTAGCTGACACAAGCTTTAGAATAACTATGACTAATATGTTCAGAAAAATAGGAGGTGCTAAATTTCACCATAAAACTAGAATCTATAGGAAGTAAGTTCTATAACTGTAAATTAACCAGAAGAATTCAACACAACTAAAAAGAATACTCAGAAGGCAACTAGATCAGTAGAAAGTAATCAGATTGAAGATCTAAAAGGAAAAAAGTAGGAATGAAAAGAGTATAAAATGTGTATAACATGGTGAAAAGGTCTTTCACAAGCATGGAATTGAAATTTCAAAGTAGAAGGAGAAAAGAAATTGGACTGAATCAATATATTTGGGAGGGGGAACCAGGAATCAAACTCATGACCTCATGTTTGTCAGGCAGGCACTGCGTTGCTTAGCTAGATCCCTAGCCCCAGAATCAATATTTGAAGCCATACTGGTTATGAATTTTCTAAAAATCATCAAATCAGAAAGACATCAAATCAGAAATCTGAGAATTTCTACAAACCCCAAGCAAGATAAATACAAACAAAACCATCCCTGGTATTTACAGCAAAATAAATCAAGATTCAAGAAACAGGAAAATCTTAAAAATAGCCACAGGGTGAGTGGTAGATGGAATGAATATTATTTACTATAGGAATGATGGCTGACTTCTAAAGAGAGAAACAGAGTCAGAAGACAATGGACCATGTCTTTAAAGTTCCAAAAAAGTCGTAAGTTTAGATCTCATGAAAATACAACTATGAGTAAGCTAAACAAAATGAAGACAAAGATATACTTAGACAAATAAAAAATGAGCGAATATATTACAAATAGATTAACACATAAAGCCACACCAATGGGACGTCTTCGAGCAAAAGGAAAATAATTGAGATGAATGCATAGTCATGCAAAAAGGAATAAGGGGCATGAGAACAATTTTTTAAGGATGATAAATATATTTTGGTTGCCTAACACAAGAGGAATCCTGTATGAGGTAAGAGAATTATATAACTAATTACATGGTAATATGATCACAAAAGGTCAGATGATCACATGGACTTGAAATGCTGTACTATTTTTAATATTTTATCTATGTTATATAATAATATTTTATCTATGTTAATATTTTATCTATGTTATAATAAAAAATAATGTTTTATCTATGTTATAGATAAAATATTAAAAAAATAGTTCTGTGAGGCCACAGGACTGGAATAACATTAAAAAGTGTCTAATCCAAGACACGATCAGAAAGGATCTGGGGGTGGGGGTCGGAATAAAGAAGAGAAAGAATACATTGTTAGATTTAAATACCAGCAAGCCAAGTAGTCCAATTAAAACACCGAAGATTGGCATAATAGATAAAACAAAATTCAACTGTACGCTACTTAAAACAGCTAAGTAAGAAATACACGGAATGCAAAAAGGACTTAATTTAGAAAAACAGATAAGTCCTGTTAACCCCAACTAAGACACAGCTGGTGTAAAGTGGACCCGTAAGCATTAGTATTATAGGGATCTGCTGACGATCAAAGGGTCAATGTAACAGGAACGTACAGCCATTCTAAACTGGCACACACTTGACTGCATAGCCTACACATAGATAGGGTCAAAACTAAAGAAACTAAGGGAAGAAACTTTAAAAACTATGATAATGGTTGGAAAACTTAAATCTGTCACTAGTTGATAGAACAAATAGAGGAAAAATCAGCAAGGCTACAGAGGAGTTAAACATCACAGGGAACAAATAATTTCACTGATACACGCTGAACACTACCTAGCAGCCGCATAACTGTGCACTACATGTCCGTGTAAGTATCCATTCAGTATTGATAAAAATTGAGCCCACGCTGTGCCACGAGCAAGTTTCACATTATCAAAACCATACAAAGGACATGTGTAGTTTTTTTGACTATATGAAAGTAGAAATCAATATCAGAAAAATGTTGAGGAAAATCTCCAAATAGTTGACCCGTGAATTCAGAAGCATATCACATAATTTCCCCTGAGAATGATCACAAAGAAAGCAAGATCCTTTGAGCAAGATACTTTGACAATATTTAAAAAGCTGCAGGGCATAATTTAAGCAGTGCTCAGAGGCAAATGATAACCTAAAGTATTAGAAAAAAGGCTGAAAATTGATGACCTAAGCATCTATCTTTAAAAGCTAAAAAAGAAACAATGGCAGCCCACAAAAGGTAGAATGAAAGAAATAAAAGAGAATAAATAAATAACAGGGAAAAATTGTACCACAAATGAGTTTTTTCTTTAGAAAGATTAATAACTTGATAAATCCCTAAGGAGACTGGTCAGGAAAAAAATTTATAGATGAGCAACACACCATGCCTAGTTTCTGATGTCACCACAATACAATGGGGAAAAACAGCTTTTCAACAGTTGGTGCTAGATCAATTGGGCATCCACCCCCCTCAAAATAAAACTCAACTTACTTATTTTTTTGACACAGGTTCTCACTATATAGCCCAGGCTGGCCTCGAACTCATGATGATCCTTCTGCCTCGGCCTTTTGGGATTACAAGCATGCACCACCACACCCAGTCAAAACTCAATTCTTACCTTATAACATAGGTAAAAGTAATTTCTGGTGGGATGGTAATCTACAGAGAAGAGGTACAAAAATGAAGTCTCTGGAAGGTGTCATCAGAGATCATCTCCATGACCTACCCAAGACCTCCCAGGGGATAAAAATTTCTTAAATCAGACGTTAAAGGAAAAGAATAACCTAGACTTTATAAAAATTGAGACATTTATTCATGGAAAGATAGGAGTAAGCAGTGAACAGGAAAGTCGCAAAAGGAGTATATTTTTAATCCATCTGTCTGACAAAGGACACTTTCAGTATATGTAACATAATTCTGCAAATCAGTAAGAAAAATACAAATAATCACAAAAATCAACGAAAGATATGAATAGGAATTATGCAGATTAAAATTATAGTGGAATAGTACTATATGAGATGTGACAGAAAATTATGGTATGCTTTTAAATTTTAAAAATGACAGCAAAAGACACACTGCCATTAACAACCTCCCTCAGAACCTGGCCCCTTGCTTCAACTCATTTATCCCACTGTTCTGGTCACCTTCTGAAGCGGTTCTGGAAGCCCTCATTCATGCGTGTCTTTAATGGCACTGTCATGGCTGCTTCAGCGATGATGTCCAGAACCTACTCAAACTGTGTAACTCTCACGATCATTTGACTCTAAGAGCCAGGAGGTGCAATGTGTGGGGCCAGTGAATACGGTGGATGAGGGTACGCTGTGTTTTCACAAGCTTGCCTTTCCGCTGGGTCACACGCAGAAGCAGCATTCACTGTACCGAACTCACGACCTCCTGTTTGCCAAGCAGGCACTTATACCGCTGAGCTAAACTCCCGGCCCCACTATACTTTTTTAAAGCACATCTCGTAAAGATACACACTCAAGGGGACTTCCAAAACTGCTTCAGAAAGGGGCAAGAACAATGAATGTGTGATTGAAGCAAGAGGGAATATTTCAACCAGGATTGTTGGCAATGACTCTTTTACTATAATTTTTTTTTTTTAATTTTGTACCAGGAATCAAACTCGGGACCTTGTGCTTGCTAGGCAGGTGCTGTGCTGCTGAGCTACATCAATGGCCCTACATTTTTTCCCTTTTAAATTTAAACACACACATATTTCAGTCATCCCTTATGTATCACAGAATAGATTCCATTTAAAAAATAAAAACTTGAGAATAGCAAATATTTACAAAAGAGCAGAGCATCAGAAGTTCCTGCTCTCGGGGTGTCAGGCCTGCAGGCATTTCCTCAGGAGCTGCTTCCCCTGGAGACCAGATCTGCTTCCCGCAGGGACTGCGCTCAGTTCCATCCATGTGCCCTTCGCCTGCCTTATTAGTCCTTCAATGGCTCTTTAACCAATCCCCAATACGAAACTGTGTTAAAATAACTATTGTGCTTTCTGCTTTCCTGACCCAGCATTTCTACTCCCAGATAAATGTGCATCAGAAATACATTAATGTGGGCACCGAAATGTGTGTGCAAGAATGCTGACCACAGCGTGCTGTGGGACCAGCCGAGCATGGGGAAAGCCCAGCTGGATAAGCCGCAGCAGATCCAGGCAGTGGGGATCTGGCAGCAGCCCAAAACGGCCAGTGCTGCAACAAGCAAGGACCTGGACAGTCTTACAAACATAACGTCGACTGAATGAAGGCAAGCACCACAGAGTGAGGTTTTTAGGATTTCACTGTTAAGACAGGTGTGCTCTTGAGGTAGGAGAATTCCAACTGCTACTCCACCCTGGCAACTTAGCAACCTAGTGAGACAGTGTCCCAAAATTAAAAAAAAATTAAAAACAGCTAAGGATGTACCCAAGTGCAAAGCCTCTGGATTCAATCTCTAGTATTAAAAAAAAAAAAATCAAAACCCATCTCTGGTAATAGTCTAATGATAACCTTCGGAAGGATAATGACCAGGATGCTGGAAATGTTCTCTACTTTATGACCATAGTGATATTCGCTTGGTAATAATTAACTGAGCTCTACTCTTAAGATATGTGCACTTTACTATATATTTCATATGCTTCAATTAAAAAATTGAAAAATAAAATAAGGCCAATTACCCAAGAATAAATGCAAAGTTTGGTGAGCAAAAAGCAGGAAGCCCAATTTACAAATGATGAAAGATCTTACTTTGGTGTGAATGTTCCTTCCAAAAGCGCATGCTGAAATTTAAATGTCACTGTGACAAGATGAAGAGGCAAGGTCTTCAAGAGGCGTTTAGGTCCCAGATCAGGGAGCTGTCACGGCAGTGGGTCAGTTATTATGGGAATGACTTCTGATACAAGGGTGAGTTTGGCTTGAGTTTCTGTCTTGTGAGTACGTTTCTCGCTGTGTGACATCCTTCAGTGGCATGTCATGATGTAGCAAGAAAGCCTCTGCTGGGTGCTGCTTCCAGGTTACTAGACTTCCTGACTCCAAAACTGTGAAAAACAAGTCTCTGTTCAATATAAATTACCGTCTCAAGAATGCTGTTACGGCAGCAGAGAACAGACTAAGAGAAAACAGGCTAAGTTTTCCTGAGATCACAGGAGAGAGAAGCCGGGACTACACTCATGTTTTTGAGGTCCCAACCCACACTGTTCAGCTTGACTTCAAGGAGTCAGTACATGTTCCCGAGAGGTAACCCAGGAATTAGGAGTCGGAGCTCAGAAATCACGTGCCCCCAGGCTTGTCCCCACTAAATTTCTGTCACTTTTGCTAAACTGTTTAACCTTCCTAAACTTCAGTTTATGCATCTGTAAAATACACACAAAAACAGTAGATTCCTCAGAGACCAACTGTGATGATTACATGAAATAAAAAGAAGCCCGCATCACACTTGATATCTGACAAAGACAGTCCTTAAATGCCTGCAATGGTCATCGTTAATGAAAATAATGAAGGAAGAGAAATAAGACCATTTTGAGGGAGTAAATAAGTTCAACAGCTCCCTCCATTATTGAGACAAAGCAAGAATCTGTCTTCCTAAAACTGAAAAAGCAACTCCCTAAAAGCTGTAGCACAAGTGAACAGAACAAAATCATTGACATAAATGACACCAAGGCCCCGGATGCATTGCCTAAAGAAGAAATTATTTTCTGCAAAAGCTTCAAACCAGATGGTTATAAATGAGAGTTAGAACACGGGCATTACTTAATGACTAAATTTCTTTAACTAAAAATCTAATTTTATTATGGCATAAATCATACTTTCCTGAAGTAGGGAATTAATTTTAGATTTTTCATTCACCGTTCATAACCTTTCCGCGAATCTGACAGCCAAATCATTTTAAATGTCATTTAACCAATACAATACAACAGCTTTATTCCTCATCGTACCCTTCCTGAATTCATTATCTCCCACTATACTGTAGAGGAACTTAAGTAAAAAAAATTATCATTCCATAAAGCTGAGTTTTACTGTGCGGCTGAACAGTATAATCTTTAATTCTGAATCAGTGTAATGTGAGTGCTGAGTAATATTTTTCATAATCCAAAAATCTACTGCAGATTCTCAACCACCAAAGAAGAAGAAGAAGAAGAAGAAGAAGAAGAAGAAGAAGAAGATTGAGAGCTACAGAAAAGAGTTTGAAGAAGTTCAAATGTCGTCCCTGGAGCCTTCCTGTGATCATTTTGGGGACAAGGGATGGAGTCCTCCCTGGACCACAGCCTGGACTCCTCATTCATGTCTCCCATCATCCCTGCTGGAGAAAGTCTGTCTGTTACGCTAAGCATCAAGGGATATAGGGACTTCTGGGAAAACGCTGGCTAGTGGATTAGAAAAGTGGGGAGTCGAAAGCACCCACACTAAGCAAAGAAAGCAATGAAATGGTAAGCGGAGCGGGGCTCAGTGAGCCAGGTCTATGCAGATGAAGCAGAGCCCGGCCTCCCGTGGACAGGCTAGGAGTGCAGAGGTCCCTGTGCCCACTTCCTGCTGGGGAGTCCCCCGCCGATACCCCCTCCCTGAGCAGAAGCAGGACACAGGCAGATCCCAGCTCGGGGACACAACTTCCTACAAATGCTTATACGGTCTACTTCGGAGCCTCTGAGCAGCAAGGAGAGGGAAGTCTTGCTGCCAGCCAGGCCTCCTCACCATTGAAATTCTGACACTGAGCTTCTAAGATTTTCTTATCTGAGATGCTTTAAAAGTAATATTTCTTTAACAAGCTTCCCTACAATTTTTCCATTTATTCATTTGAATTTTTAAACTTCACTCTAACAACTTACATTTTTGCTAGCAAGACACCATTCTGCAATTAAAATCTTCACTTGGGCTGACAGAAGACAGCTAAATAAAGCGATGCCTTCTGGGGCACGGATCCCATTAGAGGCTCCCACTCCTGAGCGCACACCGTGCATTTTGGACACCTCACCTCAGGGGTGTGAATAAGGAGAATCACCGCACTCCTAGACTTCCCGGCACTTCAAATCCAGAGGATGGAGAAGCTTCGGGGATTCACTCTACACTCAGAGCTGGCAGGACAGCCACATCTTTTGGGGGAGAAGCTGGACATCCCCAACTCCTCTAGCCATGCCAAACTTTCAGCAAGTACTCAAGAAAAACGCCAGACACTTCCATGGAGAGACCTGGAAGGGGACAGCTGGGTGGAACAGAGTTTTTGTATTTGCAGGAAAGGGTTGCACCTTGGGATCATAATGGTGAGGGAAATAAATCAGACACACATGTTTGTCTGATTTTTTTTTTTTTTTTGTACCGGGGATCGAACTCATGATCTCGCGCTTGCCAGGCAGGCACGTAAGCCACTGAGCTAAATCCCCAGCCCCCAGACACACATGTTTAAATGTTGCATGGTTCCCTCATGTGAGAAACCCAAAGTATAAATACAGAGCAAAATAAAAGACAGATAATAGGAAATAGATCTTCTGCCAATGGGAAAGGGACCAAAAGACAGAGGGAGGGGAGAAGAGGGGAGTAGAAGGGGATGAAAAACAGTTCAGCTGTGTTATACGAAGAATATACTCATCATGCACTGCAAACATACCAATATAAATAAAAAGCAAAAAGAAAGAAGACAACAAGGTGGGACTGGCCCTTGAGAAATGCCGTTTAATTAAGGGGTCAGACTTTGCCTGCTGGCTCAAAGAGAACAGCAACATAACCCTTAGGAGAAATGTGTGTGGTCCTGGTCCACTGGCTTTCTGCCTTAAAGGTCAGTCAGGCCAGGCGTGGTGGGGCATGCCTGCAATCCTAGCACTCAGGAGGCTGAAGTAGGAGGATTGCCATGAGTTTGAGGCCAGCCTCGGCTACATAATGAGAAAAGATCTCAAAGGAAGGAAGGAAGGAAGGAAGGAGGGAAGGAAGGAAGGAAGGAAAGAAGGAAGAAAGATAGATAAATGAGTTGGAGTGGGAGAGGTAAAGCCAACACTAAGAAATGTTAGATGCTCAGATAGCTAAGGCCCTGACACCTTCCAGTCCATCAGGTGAGGCCTTCCCAAATTGAAAGGAGAGGGCTGGGCATCACTGCACAGGCAGAGGGGGTGAGATTCCGTGCCAGGTGGCACAGTGGGTAAGTTTTGTGTGCCTCCTATTTACTGTCTATCCATGAAGTGATTCACAGAAGGAACCCGCAGTTCACACTGGGCTAGGGAGTCTAAATAACTAAGCCAAAAGTTTAAATGGAGGTTTAGCAAGACAAAAAAAAAAAAAAAAAAAGTCGCATCTGGATGTCCAAATGACTTTCAAAAGACAGCAAAACAGGGGCCGGGGATTTAGCTCAGTGGCTCAAGCACTTACCTGGTAAGTGCAAGGTCCTGAGTTTGATCCCTAGTACCAAAAAAACCCCAGCAAAGCAGGGCCAGGGAGGTGGCTTGGTATAGAGCATGAGGCCTTAAAGCCAACAAAACAACAACAAAACAGCAAACCAACCTCTTTTCCACTTTACTATTTTAAAATCACCATGATAAGCTCATCAGTAGTGTCCATGTGGGCACAGCTGGGAGCACTGATTTTATGACGTCCACCGAGGGGACTGTGAAACAGCCCAAGCCTCCAGAGAGGCTGAATTACTTGATTTTTGTTAGCCATGCTCCCCACGCATGGCCTGGAGGAAGCAACCCTGACACCTCCGGCTCAGTTAGCATCCTCAAAGGGCCAGGCAGCCGGCCCCACCAGGACGAGCTGAGGGACGTCTCGGAAACAAGACCCAAGTCCACAGACGCTTTCTCCACGACTTTCTGACTTACAGCAGAGAGTGGTTGGTGAAGGAAAAAGACACCACGCTCTACACAGAGATGGTGCCACTGGTGGAGTCCAGACATCAGAACAGGAAAACACTTTGGGGATATTTGCCAGGTCTTTGAGATGTTAATAAAAGTACATACAGTGAAAAGCAGGCATGGGGTGGATATCGGTAATCCCAGTACTGGGAGGCTGAGGCACAAAGATCCTATGTGTGACTAGTTTGAGCTATGTAGTAAGAGTCTGTCTCAGCGATTAAAAGTTCTAGGTATCATTTAAAGTGTTATGCTACAAGTTATTTGTTTAGCGCTAAAGAAAAGCTAGCTCTGGATTCAAGGCAATCCTCCGCAGCCAATCCACCAAGGCGGTGAGGAGACACTGAATTGCATTTGATGGGATCAATGTCAATACGCAATTGATCGCTCCACCTTGTTAAACATCATCACCTGCACATGCTGAGAGCCAGGAAGCAAAGGGGGCACTTTGCAGTCCTATCTCTCTGACAACCCGGTAAATTAAAAACTAGCCGTCTTTTTGGTTTGGAAAGTAAACCACACCTCTCCCTCAGAAGAGGTGATCGCAGGACCTGGGCCACCACAGTACTTGCAGCCCAAAGCTTTGACTGGGCAGCCCAAGGGACTGCTGTATTCCTCTGGCTTCATCCTGAACAACACGGGCAGGGCTTGGCACACCACTGGCCATCCAGGGCAGAGCTGCTTCTCGCGCAAGAACGGGACCACAGCGCTGAGTGCAGCACCTATGCCCCTCCCCCCGGGGTCCCCACCTCTGCAGCACAGGGCCTGGGGCCCTCCACACACCTCACTGCCAGGAGAAGGCAGGTGATCTAAAGATCTCCTCCTGTTAAGAACACAGGCCGCCAAGTGAGGTTTCCACAAGGGAGACACCGAACCTGTGTGTGCTCTTCCTTGGTAGCTAAGCGAGTCCCGCTAGGCATCCCCCATGCGGAGAAGTCTCCTGTCCTCCTCACCAAGCAACCAGCCATCCGGTGCTGCCTTTGTCCCAGCAGCCCATGCTTCCTAAGAAAATCAGGCAGCCTTGTCATTGTCTGGGAGAGGAAAGCAGAGCAAGGACAGATGTCTCCAGAGAGGAAAGGGCAGCATCCGTGCATTAATTACTCGTGATCCTCTCTAGGTACCATCCAGCCGATGGCATGACTGAACATCAACCTTAACATGATATGAGAACATGCCACTCTTTCTTCTTTCTACTAGCTGCAAGCCCAAGATGACGTTTAGAATAACCCGAGCCTGGAAAATTAAAAGACGAAGCAAGAAGAAGGGCTGCCCTTCTGCACAATCCTCGCTCAAAGCCTGTTTTCCATTCTTGTTTTTTGCACACAGAGTGAGGGAATCACCAACAGGGTGCTCTGCCCTAAAGAGACACAGTGACACAGAGCCCCCCTGGGAAGGGCGGGCCTGGCGCAAACCTCTGAAAAAGCGTGCAAGCTGGGAAGGAGGGAGCGGCAACTGAGGGGCCTAAGGAAGCTGAAAACACCCAAAGTCTCAGAAGTCTAAGGGCAGCTCGAGAACTTCCAGTTCTCGCAGAAACCAGCAACATGCCCAGAACCTGTCCCCTCCCCTGGGGTTCTCTGGCTCAGCCATGTCTCTCTGGCCTTGCAGGCATCATCTTCTCCTCCTCCTGCTCCTGCTCCTCCTCCTGCTGCTGCTCCTCTTTTCCTACTCTGGCTGGCAGGCTTCCTTCCATTCCCCTTTCGCTCCCTCCACCTTCCTTCCTCGGGATACCAGGCCTCCCAGTGCAGCTCTCGGCAGGCCCCGTGGGGTCCCTTCCACTGTTCATGTACTGATTCATCCAGGAGATATAACCCGTCCTGGCGTCCAGTGGTGCCAAGACTTCCCTCATCCTCCCCCATGGAAAGACAGGCAAGCAACAGGCTGCGAGATGTACAAACACCCCACGGTGAAAAGTGCCAGGGGCAAAATAAAACAGGGACAGGAAAGAGCTGGAGGGTGCTGTTTCTCCAGATAAGGAAGGCAGGGGGTCCTTTAGGGGCTGGCGATGGGGCTGACCCCATCTGAGCATGGCATTTGTCTGCTTAGGACCGTCTTTTCTCCAGCATCGTCTCTTCCCTCTACAGCTCCTGGCACAGGCATTAGAAGCAGTAGTGGAACCTGGCGTGGTAGCGCACACCTGTCATCTCAGCACTGTAGGAGGCTGAGGCTGGAGGACCGCAAACTGGAGTCCAGCCTGGGCAAATTATCGAGACCTTGTCTCAGTCAATCAATCAACCAACCAACCAACAAAGGACCAGGGATGTAGCTCAGTACAAGGGTCTGGGTTCTACTCTAGCGCTGAAACAAAAGAACCCTCAGTGGCCAGACATGTGGCAATGAGTGTCACCGTGGCAGTCCCTGTCAGCGGAGCACCTGCCCATGTGAAGCTGCCTCCTTCACCCCACCTTCCCCTCCCAGGCTTTAACAGCCCCCGAGGACCCTCTGACTCCTGCGTACTCCGTGGCCCTCCACTATCATCCGACGGACTGGGCGGTTTGGGACTGTCATCTGAATGAATGCATGGTGTGGGCCCCACAGGCGTCCGCTTTTGCGCAGGGAGGTCACCCCCACCGTGCTTTGATTAGAAGCCACTTTCATCGTGCCACAGTAACACTTACATTAAAAAAAATGAAACTTTAAGCAGTTTAAATTAAATGAGTTATATTTCATTAAAAAGCCTTTAAGGCACTGGAAGGCTCTTTTCAATTTTCTTTTGTAAGGGAGTCAGAAGGAAGGCACCAGAGGTCAGCACAGTGGGAGTTGATATTTACTTAGTACCGGCCCATCCACAAATCTCAGGGAAGACTGACTACTTTTCCTGCCAGCCTCTCCCTGGGCCTTAGGTGGGAAGCTCTGAGAACTTCATTCCGAGGAGAGATTAAGTGCAGGGCGTGTGAGACTGCTGTGGGAGTCAACACAGCGGCACACACCTGTAATCCCAGCTACTTGAGCAGCTGAAGCAAGAGGATCACAAGTTCAAGGGCAGCCCGAGCAACTTAGTGAGCCCCTGCGTGGATGTGTGGATGTGTGGATCGGTGGATTGTGTGGATGGGAGGGTGGGTGGGTGAACGGTGGGTAGGTGGGTGGGTAGATACAAAGAACTGGGATGTAGCTCAGTAGTACAGCATTTGCCTAGCAATCACAAAGCCCTGGGTTTCATTCCCAGTATCATAAATTCAAAACCAAAAATGTGGTTGTGAGCACAGAATGAGGAAAGTACGGAGAGCACGCAGGGTCGCTGCTTGGCTGCAGAAACACCTGCCCCACACCTGCCAGTTTGGGAGCCAGCCAGCCTCGGTCACTCCTACCACTCCCAAAGGGGCTCCTGTGTGGGGCAGAGGCACATGAAGCTTTGTCCCCTGACACGAGCTGCTGAGACAATGACAAAGTGGGCCTTTGTCTGTGCTTCACTCCCAGCTAACCCAGAAGTCCCCAAACTGCGGCACCTTGGGTAACTGTGGGCACACCCAAGCACTGTGTCCCCAGCACGAGGCATAGCAGCCAGGCCGGCGGAGGGGCCTGTCCCTGTTCCTGGGCCCCTGCGGCGGGGAGGACAATGGCAGGGAGGTGAAGATGTTACTGGTTGGGGCTGTACCGACCTGTGAGCACTTCAGCACTGATCAGGCTGGGTGTGGTGGCAAACACTTATCATCCCAGCTACTCGCAAGGATAAGGCAGGAGGATCGCAAATTCAAGGGGAGCCTGGGCAATTTAGGAAGACCCTATTCATGAAACAGAAAATGCAAAGGGCTGAGGATGTACCTTAGTGCTCCCCGGACTCAATCCCAAGTGCTGCTGCAAGAACAACAAACAAACAAACAAACAAACCACACTGATGAAGGCAGTCCCCCCCCCCCCTTCTTAGCCCCAGTGTCTCACCCTCTGGCTGCTCACTAACTCACTTGTTCCAACCCCACTTAAACACTGCAATTCCTTGATGCTCGTGCTCTGCAAGCATGGACGCCCCATGTGTCCCAGGCCTGCTGTGTCCCCAGGGCAGTCCACCTGCCACAGAACTGTCCTCCCCTCCGTGCTCCTGGGCAGTTCTGATGCTCATCCTTCCTGGCCACTCATAATGTCCTCTGTGCTCCCTGGCCTGGACTAGGCAGGTATCCTGTGAAGGAGCCACCAGTCCTCTGCCAGAGTGTGGCCCTGGCTCCATGACAGCACCTCCAGAGCCGGAGCGTGGAGGCTCGCCTCTGGCTCACCTCGGCACTGCCTTCTTACTCTCTCCAGCAACCAGACAGACAAAGGGTGTGCAAACACTAGCTGTCACCCAGGGGAGGTCCTGACCCTCCAAAAGCCTTTATCTGACTGTCTGCATCGTGGCTGCTGAGGCTAGGAATCTTTCCCTCCTAAGATCAAGGGCCCAGGAAGGGCCCTGCTTCTGAAAGGGAGGCTGCCGTGTCAACCCTCAGGAACCTCCCACGGCCAACTCTTAAAAGCAGAAGCAGACAACACACTCCAGCACGCTGAGGTTTCCGCCCGGAGCCAATGCCCGCCTCCCGCACACACAGGCACAGTGAGGGTCCGGCCAGGGCCTGCTGTCCTTGAGCTCGGTGGCTGCTGCAAAGTCCCCAGCCATACCCTTAGAGGGGTGCAAGGAAATGAAAGGGGCCGCTTATTCTCTGCACCCAGCCTGGCTGCCCCCCAAGAGTGAGGATGCCTTCTTTGATATGGCATCGTCTGCTTTGGCCTTTCAGAGCTCTCTGTCACCAGATGTTCTGTTCCTGTCCTCAAAAATATGTGCTGGGGGTAACATCCCAGGGTGGTGGTTCAGGGCACAGGTAAGACGGGAGAACCTCGCTCTCCTGCTGAGTAAGGGGGGACCCCCCCCATCACGGGATTCAAGCCCCAACTTCCTCGTGGAGATGTGAAGATTAATAGCTCCTCAGAGTGTTTCTGAGAAGTCAGGAAGTAATCTGCTTGGAGCTCGGAGGGAAGAGTGGCTGCGTGCTATCACTGATAGCTATGGGGGTCAGAGACTTCCAGGCTGGGAATCAGAACTCCTATCAGGAACGGTCCTTATTCCTGTGAGAGGAAGATTAAGTAAGGGGAGCCCCTGAGCTCCAGAGGCCACTTCCCTTGTCACCGTCCCCACCTTTCCCCATGCCCACAGATGACCTTGGCTCCTGCTCTCCAACTTCTGGGTAAACAAACATAGGCGCCATAGCAAAAGTTGGGTTTCTGATGCCAGAAGACTTTGCACTTTGCTGGGAGCCGAGCGGCGCCCCAGCTCAGGGCACCTCTCCCACCCCACTTTCCCTGCTGACAGGCCTCATTAGCCCCTGGCAGCTCCAGGGCCACACTGCGGCTGCGGCCCACAGGAGGTACACTCTCCAAGAAGACGCGTACGGTCGAGTCGTGACTCCCCTTCCACATAGCATTTCTTTCCTCCCAAGGACAAGTCCAACAGACCTCAGAGCAGCTGCAACAAGGAGCCTCCCTGCGGCCCCAAGATCACACAGGCGAATCTCAAAGCTTGCTCCTTTTTCAGTCAGTTTGATAGGCTGTGGGCGCAAACTCTCCTAGTCCACTGTGTTGCTGTACAGAGCCCCTGAGACTGGGTAATTCACAATGGACAGAAATGTACCAGGCACAGCTGTGAGGCTGGGCAGGCAGGGATGCGGCCGGCAGCATTGGAAAGGGCCTTCCCATCGCATCGTTGCGTGGTGGAGGGGCAAAGGCAGGGTGCAAAAGAGTAACAGAAGCAATGGCAGCCTCAAGCCCCGCAAGAGGGAAGCGCCCTCAAGATCTCCCTAGCCCCACCCAGCCCCGCTTTGAACACCACTGCACTGGGGCTGCCCCGAGAGGGATGCACTCAAACTCCTGCACAGGCTGGGAAGCCAGGAGCACAGGCACCAGGATGTGGGGAGAGCTGGGGACAACTAGAGGCACGCAGTCCATCTGGAAAGGCTGGCCCCTAACTAGTGACTGGGGCACCCCAGGCCAAGGAAGCGGGGCCAGCTGCAGACCAGTCAGGTTTATGAGGGGAGGACACCAACGGGACAGGGAGAGGAAAGGGGGCGGGCAAAGGTACAAGGCACCAGGCGGGCCTTCCTGCCTGAGCCCTCGCCCACTAGAGCACGGAAACACCACTCCAGAACACAAATGCCTGCCCTTTTTAAGGGCTCGGTTCAGGCTGCTGCTGCTGCTGCTGCTGCTTTTTTAAAATCTGTCTTTCCTTTTCCAGTGCTAGGGACTGAACTCAGGGCCTTCACGCTAAACTACAGTCTTAGTCCTTTTAATTTTTTTTTTTTTTAACATAGGCTTTCACTAAATCACTAAGTTGCCAAGGCTGGGCTTGAATTCACATCCTGCGGTCTCAGCCTCCCACAGGGATTACAGGCATGCGCTACGGTACCCAGCTCAGCTCATGCTTCTTTAAGAGCTTTCTGGGAGGCTTGAGACCGGCTCCTCAGCATCACACCATATCCCCTCCCCTCACGTGATCTCCCGTGCCCTTGGCCAGAACAGTTTTTCCTCATGCTCACTTTTCTTCTAGCGCCCCGGAATGCTCTCAAATGTCAGGTGTTGGCCTCGGCCACAGGCAGCTGAACCGGGCCAGCACTTCCCCAACTAATGAGGTTCTCTCCCTCGAGAGTCTGAATGCACAGACCAGACCTCTGGTGTGAGGGTTCAGGGCCGGAGCTGGAGATTCAGGTGGTGGCAGTGCCGTGGTCACATGCTGATTTGGGGCGAGTAGGCTGGGCAACAGGGTCTGCATCACGATAGTGTGGAAAGTCCAGCCTCTAGAGAGGACAGGCAGAAGGGATCCAGGAATGGTGGAGGGAGAGGCAGCAGCTCAAAAGGAAGGACGTGGAAACCAGACACCTGGAGCTCTCGCCTCCCAGCTTCCTGGGCACCCTGAGGTTGGTTCCTGGAGAATATCTGGGGCCTCAGGACAGCTCTTCTCTCTACACCAGCATCTTAGCAAGTTGGGTTAGCTTTTTATCCCTGTGGGAAAAGTCCTTTAAAGAGGGAAGTGTTTATTTTGGCTCCAAAGGCTGACATTTCACCCGTGGTCCACTAGCTCCACTGTTGTTGGGCTGTGGCAAGGCAGAAACATCCTCAAGGGCCAGGCAGAGGAAAGTTACTCACTTCATGGCAGCCAGGAAGCAGAAAGGGAAACAACCAGAAAGAATGGACTAAGGAACAAGAGGTAGTTGCCAAGGTCATGCACCCACGATCCACTGCCTCCAAATAGGCCTACATCCTCCTTCATCACCTTCCAGTGACGCCATCACATTACGATCTCCTCAGTGGGTTCGATCCACTCGAACCTAGAGCTCTCATGATCCAGTCACCTTCCCAAAGTCTCACCTCTGCACACATGAGATTTTTGGGGGACATTTTAAAGCTAAATGATAATGTAGGTGATTCTAATTCTGGCCACCAAAGAATCCACCTAGACAACAAGCCCATATATCTGTCCTGACCAGTATTTTCCCTCCACCTCCACCTCCACCTCCAGTAGGCATGGTGCTAGTACACCCCACACATACATTGGGAGGGCGCCTGCTCCTTACACGCTCTGCCCAACCAGACCTCAGCCACTGTCTCTCTCCAAGGCCCCCCACCTCCAAGCGGGTCCTCTGTAATCAAACCCCCACCTGTGGCCTTTGCACCACATTCTCGTTCTCCCAGGATTTGGTCCATTCTGCAATTAAATACACTAAGTGCTGTGTTAGTGGCTCACCAGGCCCAAGTGCAGAGGTGATTTCTTAAAGCTCTAGAATTATTCTTTTGCCTTTCTCATAATCCCAGCGTAAGTTATCAGCCCATGGACTTAAACTTTCTGCAGAGTATAGCTCATGGCCAGCTTTACTTATAACACAAGGACAGTCATTTGAGAGAATCAGGATTTAATTTCTCTATATATTTTCATCGTGAGTGCGTAATGAATCCTACATTAATCTGTTCTCATCAGGATGACTTTAGAAGGACTTTCATTACTAAGAATTAGTGAACCACTGGCTACAACCAAGTGGACCAGGGTAGACACCTGCTCACAGTGAGATTACAGCAAGCAGTGTGACCTCTGGAATGAAGTTTGGGACACTGGGGTGTCATGGCACATACTGTGATATTGTAAGCAAGATGAACCAGCAGGATTTAGCAGCCATTCCCTCCCAACCTGCCACCAGCCCAACCCCCAAGGGAACTTGGAAATCATGGAGCCGATAAAAGAGAAACGGCTATATCTTGCTGAAGCCCTGGAGGGAGACGGCCTAGAGGGGTACAGGCCCCAGAAGGCCATTTGGGGGACATAGAAAGGACTGGGGATGCTCTCAGGGCTGTACACTCAGCACTGCATCCATCCTACGCAGGCGACGCTCAAGAATGCCAGCTTCCTGAGGATTTCAGAACAGCGAGTCATGGCCAGGGCAAAGCCGTGACACCAGCTCTGCGCTTGGCCACCAGTGCCTGCAGGAGGGTCTGTCTGGAGTGTAAGCACACACACACTGCAAGGGTGCAGGGCTGGGGATGCGGGAAGCAGGAGCTAGTTCCTCCTTTATTACTCAATAAATAGAGCTCATTTTCTTGAGGCTAAAGTTGAGCACTTAATTTAGTCGTTCTATCTTTTCTATGTGAGAAAAGATCATTAACATGGTTGCTTAATTCCTCCTGCTAACTCAGGATCCATTCTGCAACAGCCAAGTTCTCCTCCCGCCAACCCCACCCAACTCCTCACACTCCAGCAGCCTTCAAGCTCCCGGGATGTAATCACAAATCCCCCACTTCCCTCCAACCACTTTAGTGCAGGGGGGAGCACGTAGTTGGATGCTCAAAGGAGATCTGCTGATTACTAAGACTGAAGACACTGACCCCTCCTCGGCCAGCGCAGCTCAGGGCTCAGAGAACCAGCCAGCCAGGTGCAGCAGAGATCAAACTAGAAGTTCTGCTCTGGGCCACAAAGTCATAAACCTGCACTGCACCACCAGCCACGAACACCCTGGGGCAAAGCAGAGAAACCCACCCTCTACAGCCACTCGCTAATGTGAGCCCAGCAGCGGATGACGACCCAACAGGAGAGGGCACAGGAGAGGGGGGACCATGGGGCATATTTTAGGGGCACTCCAATCAGAGCATTCACCCTCAGGCCACCCCCAAGTGACACCTGCCATCGTCCCAGGTGAAAATCTACCTGCCAGGAATGGATGCTCGAGAGACGCTGCAGAAGAGCCACAGAAACTGATGATGATTTTATCCACAGATATTTTCAGGCACACTTGAAATACAACACTAGAAAGGGAACTAGGTAGAAAAAAAATAGCTCTGCTTTCTTTAAAGAAGCAAACTTTCCATGACAGCCTGGTTCGCATGAGTTTTAATCTAATTGTCTTAAGAGGAGCATCAGGAAAAGCTACCTGGACTCTTAGACCTATTAAATGACATTTCCAAAGAGAAGTTCTGTTCTCATCACCCCTGGGCCTTCCCTCTGTCTGTAGGGACAGCTAGTGGCCAGTATCTTTTCAGGTGTCACAGGCTATTTCTACAGGCCCTGAAAACTCTAAGCACAAAAGGGCACTCAGCACTTGTTGGAAGTTACACTTCACTCTCTGGATTGATGACCTTGGTGAAGGTCTAGCTGCTGACCATGGCAACATTGGCCATTCTGGAGAATGGACAGCCCAAGCCAGGGGCGGCAACGGAGCTGGGTGCCATGTGAGCCCATGCACAGCTGGTAAGGCCCTTGCTTGTGCTGGTCCAGGAAGGACGCCAGGAACACTTGAGAGTGTGATGGGGATTCTAGCACACATGACAGCCTGTGTGCGTCGCCACCCTGGAACTCCCTCTGTAAGTAGTCGTAAAACCCAGACACCTTGACTAAACCCTGTATGATGCCCGAATAAGTAATAACGGATGGCTGATGCATTTGCTTGCTAGACAAATATGTGGACACCCCAGTGGCCACAGTTTCTCCTGGATGCTGGGGACACAGGAATACTACGCTCCCCTGGGATGAGGTCCCTCCCGCCAAGGGCTGCCTGCTACAGAGCCTTGGCCCAAGGACAGATGCAGCAGGGGTGCGCTTAGCAGGGCTCTGAGATGACTGCCACATTCTGAGCACCACTCTGCACATAAACCATCTTAATTGGTCCTTCCTGAGACTCTCAAAATGAGGCTCTTACTGCCCACACTGCACGCATGGCCATGCTGAGGTCAGCGAGGGTAAGCGGCCCTCAGCCACACAGCTGGCAAGGGAAGAAGCAGATGTGAGGGCACCGGGACCTCCGACTAGAATCGAGGGCGTCCCTGAGGCAAAGGTGGCACTGGGGATGCTCGGGCAGCAGCACAGATGGCTCCTAATGAGACACCATCTCAGGCGGGAAAAACAACCAGGGGTTTAAAAACCACAGCAAATATCCCGGAGCAGAAACCGGGAACACAGAAGCCACTGGGTGAGAGCTGACAAGGTTGGAGTAGGAAGGGAAGAGGGTGGCAGCCGCTTCTCAGGGCCCAAAGAGCTGCCTGCGCCAGGCTCCTGGGGCAGAGGTGGGCCCACCACGAGCCAAGCAAGCACCAAGGCACAGAGGACTGAGCAGAGCGGGGAAAGGCGCACGGTCAGAAAGGCAGCTCGTGCTCCAGAGACCCAGGCCCTTGCTGGGGCTGACACGCAGGCAGCTGTGGCGATGCCTGACCTTTCGGAAACTGGACACTTCGCTCACAGGTGCCCTGATGACCAGCAGGACTGGCTCTGTCAGCCACCTGGCCGCCTCAACAGTGATCTCACTGGTTCTCCAGAAAGGACTCTAAGAAATAGGGAGAAAACTGCTATTCTCAGCTCGCATACACACACACACACACACACATGCACACTTCCACATTCAATCCAGACTCCAAATAATGTGAGACCTCAAATTTTAAAGTATTTCCACAACAGCAACAGCAGCAGTTTGTATCTCTGGCTAAGACCCCGGAAGGGTCTCACTGGGACACAAAGCCCTTGTGGAACATGGAAGAAGGAAAACCACGGGCTCCGTCTCTAGTCATAGCACCAGCCACCAGACCCTGTCTCCTGGAGCTGCTCCAGGTCTGGGCAGGGAATTCCCGTGGAGGCTCCTCCTACCCAGCCCCAGGGCACTCAGGCTGAAACGCACTTCCTGGTTGAAGGAGGAAGCCTGAGACACTTCCGGTCACTGTCAGAGGAGTGAGGCTGGGTGGACTGTGGTCCTCTTGGCCACCTGAGCCTCCTCTGCTCAATACCAACATGTCAGCTCTTCTGTCCTTTCCTGTGTGGACCCTGCTCAGGACCCAGGACCCACAGTCTCCAACACCGAAGCTGGTGGCTGGGATGAGACAAGGCCCAGGAGCCTCAAAGCAGAGACCACAGTGACAGAGGCAGGACAATGGCTCTGGCTTGGCAGAATAGGAAAGCAGAAAGCAGAGCCCACTTGTGTGGGGCCCGTTAAGAGTCAGCCTGACACCAATGTGACATTTGCTTCTCCCTAAATGGGAAGCAAGAGCAAAATCCCACGAGTCTCAGGGGATAAATCAAGCGGATGATTGGTGGGTCTGATGCTGCCAGCTCCCTGAAAAATGCACAGCCCCATTGCCAGCACGTGGCCCGATGTCCTGATTACAAGGGTGGGAAGCTTTCTGGAGCAGCACAGACCATTTAGCAGCAGAAGCATAAACAGATGAGTAAATGCTAAATTAAAAGGAAGAAAAATAATGGTTTTCAGTGAACTCATAAAAGCGCTCATTTTCCTGGGTCACAGAACTCTTCAAGTCCAATTAAAACTATGATCTCAAAATACCAAGGGCTATGCCATCTGCTAACTGGTACGGAGTACAGGGCTTGCTAGGAGCAGGACAGAGACGGAATTGTGAACACAAAGAACACAGACTGTGACTATCCCTGGCTAAGGACGAAGAGTTTTTGAAACACCCTCGAACGGAGCATGGACCAGTTGAGGTGGTCCCCAGTGACTTGTCTAGTGCCTGGCCACAGAGGGGAGGCTGGAGGCCAGCATGGGCACCATGGTAGCATTGTGTGTAGCGGGGGTGCCGGAGGCCAGAGGGTGGCACTCCTTAGCATTCCTCTAGCATGGCCCCCCTCAGGATTGAAATCACTAACAGATCAGCCAATGAGGAGCTCTGGCTTCAGAGATCCAAGGGGACCTACCTGCCTAAAGACAGGTGAAAATGACTCCAGAACCCGGGCTGCTCAGATTTACCTTTCTCTGGACTCCTTCCTCCCTTCAATCTGGTCTTGTCAAGGCATTTCCCAGCATGACTGCAACCTGCCCATTTCTGTTTTCCCAACTGCAATCAGCATCACCATGTCGGCCAAAGCTTTCCAGGGCCAGGGTCAACCCAACTGGGTTCCCCTTCTTGTGTGAGTGCCCAAGGGACCCCTCTAGAGCTTTTCTGCCAGCATCCTCTGAGAGGGGAGGTACTGGCACCGCCCAGAGCTTGTGGGAAATGCAGCCTTTCAGGACCACACTGGGCTCGCACTGTGACAAGACCCAGACCCCAGAGAGCACGCTGAGACTCGGGAGGCCCTGCAGCAGGGCACAATAGCACTAACTCTGGAAGTGGGGACACACTCGGGAGGATCTGCTGCCATCCTTGGCCTGGAAAATGATGGGTACACTCCCAGGTCTCATACTTGCAGGTGGGAAGTCACACCCTCCTCGTTTACCTGGGAAACTAAAATGCACATGCTCTCTGTTACAGTTTGGATTTTCACTGACCTCTCCCACCCCCAGAACTCACAGGCTGAAGGCTTGGGTCTCCTGCTGGGGGAGTCAAGTGATTCTGGACTGAAACCTCTACAACTCTTAACGCAAATCAATTTTTTCTTCTTCAAGTTGACTTCGTTTGGCTATTTTATCACAGTGATGGAAAACTGAATAACAGACCCTGACATAGAGCAATCAGCAGAGAACCATGAGCTGAGGGCCCCTAATCCCCCAGAGCACGGCACCTGCACCAGAAAAGGGGCTCCTCCTGAAACAGGTGCAGTAGGTAACCCGAGGCCAAGGGCTGAGAGGCCACTGGGAGTCTCGGCGTCTCTGAAAGCAAGCCCAGTACTGGCACCCACCACGCTGAGTGGTAAGGACAGGTGACACGACAGAAGCCCACAGGAGAGGTCTGGGATACAGGTGAAGCCTAAGAGGGTGCCAAGCACCCAGCCTGGACCTCTGTCTGTTCACAGGAAGGAAGGAGGTTCTTTTCTTCATGCCCACACACAGAGGGAGTAGAGACACTGAAAGATTGGCCTCCACCTTACAGGTGACCAGCGGCTGCCCCAGGAACCCCGGGAAGAACTTCACTAGAAAGGGCAGAGAATGTTGCCCTTACAATAAGACATGCACGAATGACAAAAGAGTTTTGAAAAGGTTCACGCCTAGTCTAACAGCCCAAGTACTCCTGAATGCCCCACCCAGGCAGGGATGCCCCACCGGGCAAGGACAGGAGTGGCATGTCCAGGGCCCATCCCTATGCAAAGCGGTCAAGCCGTCACTTGCTCAGGATGCTCCAGGGAAGGGGAATCACACTCGTGTCAACGGCTGCCACCCTCCCTTTGCTCTGAGTTTGTAAATACTGAAAACATGCGAGGTCTGCCTCCAAGCCTTCTGGACGGCAAGCCCTGAGGCCCACGAGACAAACGATTTAACGAAGCAACATCAGCATTCACATTTACAGTCATGAGGTCTCTGACAACCTAATGTGGCAAGCGCCTTTCACAAAAAGTGAAGCAAAATACACGGAGGGGGTGCCCGATCACGAAGGGTCCCTCCACACGTCATTGTAGGACCCAGTGCCTGAGTCAGAGCCGGCGCTGGCACGTGGTAGCCAGGGCCCAAGGTGGGGCTCTCACACATGGTCACCTCAAGAACAGGTTGGCCTGTGGGGACCACCTCCATGTCACAGCTCACATTTCTTTGGTCTCTTGATTCCTTGAAATAGAAAACTCTACCAAAACTGATTTTACTATAGCTTGAGTATCTTTATCTGAGGTGCTTGGGACCAAAAGTATTTCAGATGTGTTTTGTTGCCATTGTTGATTTTAAATATTTGCATACATGTGAGATATTTGGGGGATAGAGCCCAAGTCTAAATGCAAACTTTATTTCCCATATACAGTAACACAGAGCAATTTTAGAGAGTATTTTTCAGTGCATCTCAGTTTCAACTGTAACCCATCACAAGAGGCCAGTGGTGACACTTTCCACTTGTGGCATCAACTTGGCCGACAACTGACAGGTCACAGGTTAGGGATGCTTAGCATGTAGTTTATGCATCTTGGCCAGAATAAAAGGAAAGGAGGAAGTTATAATGATATTCCAGAGCCTTAGCATACTGCATTCCTAGAATTGTATTAGCATTCTAAGCCATGTTCTGCTACTCAGCTCTTATTAAGGAGCCACTCCACCCAGCTAAGTTTCTTTTTATCTACAGCTATAAAATGATACACTTCTCCAAGCTATTTTAACTTCATTTCTCTATACATAAAACAATAATTTGATAAAATCCACACTTGCTGTAATTACTGGAAAAATATGCAAACACATGCCCATTGGTCATTTAATCCTTATTTACCCTCAGGACATTCCAGTAATTGGTATAATAACTTTAAAGACAAATCATATCTTATTAATGCTTTCCAAAGACTTTAAAAACTATAATGAATATTTTGTGAAGCATCACTATCAGAAAGAAGGCACACAGAAAAGCATTTTGCTGCTCAGTTCCTGAGGAAGGTTTTTGCCTTATTTAGTGTCTCAGGAAATTCTGTTCGTTTTGATTCTTCCAGAAAATAAAATTGCCTGAGGAAACTGCCGAAAGACTTTAATATGGTTTGGACAGTGAGTTATGGGTATGTTAATAGCTGGAATTCAAAGAAGAAACTACCCAGAAACTATTACACACAAGTATTGTGCTGGGTATTGATAAGATGCAGGTGCACCTGGCCTGGAAATTGCTGGCAGTTTTTAGGGGAGACTTGTTACATCTCAACCAGAAAACGCCTGGCTATGCGGAGAAAGGAACCTCCCACTCAAGGGCCGATGGTCTCGGCTGAATCTTGAAAGCACTGAGATGGCTTCATGACTGAATGTGATATTAAGCACTGATTGACTTAAAAAAAAAAAACAACAGTGAGCTTCTAATTTGCTCATACAATCATCACACGCTACAAGGAAGAGGAAGATGAATAAGACAGGCTTCATCCATGTGCTAAAATTAAAAGAAAAAGAAAGAAAGAAAAGATAGAAGGACCAAGAGCTGAGATAAAGCTCAGTGTCAAAGAAGATTCTAGAGAAAAGCTAAGAACCAGAGTGTACCTTGGAGCAGGGAAGATTCCGAGATGTGGAGAAAAGGACCACACGCCAGGCCAGAGGACCCTAGTGAGTAAGGGAGGGATGGGGAGAGGGTCTGTATGGGGTGGGAACCAGTGCATTAAAATAATTGTTCTGCCCCCTGGAGGCAAACATCCATGGAGGCCCCGCCAGCCTTACACCCATGCCCAGGCTGTCATCTCACTATTCACGGTTCTAAGCAGACTTGAAAAGTCAAGACACTGCAATAACAAAAGCTCTAGCCAGTAGGATCCATAGGACCACTGTTCCTGCATTTGGGACTCTGCAGAGTCATCTCTGTCCCTTCCTGAAGCAGCCACTTTCCTGCAGTTGGGAGAATCAGAGCTAGGAGAGACAAAGCAACCCCAAACCCGAAGGCTCCCCTTCCTCACCGCGAGCAGCATCGTGGGTTCTCATGGGGTCACAGTATTCTGGTGTTAACAGCTCAGGGAAGAGCCCCCGGGTAATATTAGCTTACCTTCAGTTCACCTCCAGGAAAAGCTTCCCTGCTTCCCTTAACCGGCTTGAATTGAAATAAATGATTTAAGGTGGTGGGCCAACGAGCCCCAAGAGCGAGCAGACTAAGCACACCTGGGGTCTGCCTGTTTGCTTGGCTGTTAAACAGTTAAGTGACTGTTTTGCCTTTGTGTGGGTAGAGGTGCAGTAACGAAGCCCTTCTCACATGGGAAATGCTGCTGTCACCTGTGTGTCTGCCACCAGACTCTTACAAAGGAGCATCACGTGTGTCCTTCATGGCTTTAGACAGGAGAGGCCATGTCACTATTTAGTCATCTGGTCACAAAAGCACACCACACCAACTTCGGCAGGAAAACTGTGTGTTAAATTACTTCCGAGGCTCCCCAAAGACTCAGGCTTGCAGGTTTGGGATTGCATGACAATTAAGTAGTAATGAAAGAGAACTTGTGTGTTTGATCAAATAATGCATTAATCCTACTATACACCACGTATCATTATTCACTCTCTGGGAATGTTGACTTTTTGAGGTAATTTCTATTTCTCATCCCACAGGATGGGACACAGGTATAGAAGAAAGGCAATGGGCAGGCCTGGAGTGTGACAGCACATGCCTGAGAAGCCCCTGATAAGAATTAGCACGCACCACGGCATAGAGAACATCCCAGGTGGTTTGAATAAAAGGGTGTAGTCATTTCTTAAGGTTCAGCCTATGCAAAGCATTTTCTGCAAAAAAAAAAAAAAATCTGCACTGTAGATGAACCTCTAATTCTTGGAGGCCAATACCATGTACAGGGGCAGGAGTGATGTGCAGTTTATGAATCCCCATCTTCAGTACTTGGGACCTGGGTTCACTAAGCAATTAGCAGGACATCCAGACACTCCAGGGAGGTATTTGAGAGCAAAATTGTTAAGTGCTTTAGAAGCATTTATATATACCTAGCACACCATTAATCATTCTTATCTGTTCATTAAAGCAGGCTCCCTCAGGGCCCTCGCTTGCCAATTCTTTTCTCAGCCTGGTGCTTTTTATTTATATACCCAGAAAGTCATCCCTTTCCTCTAAAACATATTTCATAATTAGAATATTCCATTAATTAGCATGGATGTGTACCACTGCATTTTTTTTATTAAATATATAGAAGGGCCCCCCTTTTGAGGGTCTGTCTGGAAGATGATGTATATGGCTAAGGCTTGGTCCTGGAATTCATTTTCAGCATTGAGCAACTCTGCAGCCATTACTCACATCACCACATAGACCTCCTGTCCACAGCAACATGTGTCACCTCCTCTTGTCCCCCTCCACAAAAGAAGTGCAATTTTAATACACATGGTGGTCTAATTGATCTGAACTAAAAGTGGAAGGGAAATCAGATACCGTGCCATCGAAAAGCAATCGGTTAAAAGGTCAGGTCGGCAGTTATTTGACCATACCTCTGCCTGGAACTCCCCCCTGCTGGTGTTCAGGCTCCTGCTGGTTCCCAGGTCCGTCCATCCCAGAGCAGCAGGCAGGGAGACCCCGAGCAGCATGAGATGCAGCCAAAAGCCTCCTGGCTTCATTTTGTTGAGTCTGTTGAGAAAATGACAAACACTCAGCACTCAGCACTGCGAAGTGCACGCGTGGTGTGATATTCGGAATCAGGTTAACCTGAGTTTAAAACCTCAGCCCCAACGTTACTGTCATACTCGGGAGAAGTCGCATCACTTTGGAGCCTGAGTTCACTCATCCCTAAAAGGAATGCAATGTGAGGGATCTCACAGGGTTGCCCTGAGCACTTAAAGACTCGGTGTCAGGCATAAAGCAAGAACGTTATCAATGTAGAGTTACATGCGGACGCACTTGACTTAGCACCTATCACTGCATCTATGAGAATAAACCAGGGTAGATCAGCTGGGTCACCTCTATGAGGCATGGCCATGCCTTGATTCCCTGAGATAATAATTTAGGGCTGTGTACACCCCAAGTGGTCAAAAAATGCTGAAGAATGATGTTAAATTTGCGACAAATGGTTTGCAGCTTATCCTCCAGTTTAAAGATGGCATCTTGAAGATGGCATAAAAATGGCATCATAGTCCAGTGCTTTCTTTTCAAAGGCAGTGATTTTTGTAGCAGAATCCAAACAGCCAACGATGATGGAATCCCAATAACTTTAAGGTGCTTCTTTAGACTCACTTGATAATATTATTGTCTAAGTTCCCAGAAAAAAAGGGGGGGGGGCAATTCAAAGTAATCAAAGAAATATCTGGATAGAAAACTAATATTGACTACAAATGTTTACAGGTTTACCATGAGATACAGACTATTATTCTACTTTTGCTGGAGATCAAACCCAGAGCTAGGCAAACACTCTATCACTAAGCTACCTCCCAGCCCTAGGTGTAACTTTTAAATAAAAGATTTCCACTGTGAACGTATTTATTCCAGCTGTAACTGTGTCTCTGTCTATGGGACAGAACCACGTAGAACTCATCACGCAGTACAAATGACTCTTACTGTAGGAAACTTCAGGGGTTATTGATTTCTGCATGTACCACACAATCTAGTGCTTAATTGCATGTGGTCCACATTGAATCCTGATCCTGGCTGGGGATACAAAAGCACTCAGAGCTCCTTGGAGGCCAGAAACCATTGTCACCTGGCCCAGGGCTGACCCAGAACCACCATCCAAATGAGAAACAACCAGGTTCTTGAGGGACCTTACAGCCTGAGGTGGACACCCCTGTTCACATCCGTAGTTGACAGCATCTCAGAACCCACACTCTAGACAAGTCACTACCGCCACATTCCAGGTTTCCTTTGGCTGCCTTCCACACACAAATAGAGCTGTCTCTCCACATTCACTTTATGTCTCCAGCTTGAGACACAAATGCCCATGGGGAGGAGAAGTCACACCAGAATTTGTGGGCATATAACATGAGCTTTTGAGAAGGCGATGTTATAAGGAATGGCCATCTTTAAGAGAAGGTTCCTCTTTGTTTTAAAAAGAGCTCCTGCTCCTATATCCATTTCTTCAGTTTTCACATCTGTCAGCAAAGCTGAGCTATGAGGAGAAGTAGTTCAGGTGGCCAGTAAATATAATCTGAAGGTCGCCGTCTCAGCGTTTGCCCTGCACCCCAAAGATGACAGAGAAGTGTGGAACAGGGTAGCTGCAGCTGCTACTGGGTGAGGCCTGCAGCACTGACATTAACCACCCAACTGCGCCCCAGATCCAGCGCTCTGGCTAGGGTAAGTGAGTTCTTACAGGGACGAGGAGGAGTAGAGAAAAAATTAAATCACATTCGAGACCATAAGGAAATAAAATCACCTTTCCCATATTGCAACTGTTTTTCTTTTTTCTAAATACAAGGAGGGCAATTCCCCCCTCCCCATGCATTATCCTCTTCCGAACACGGAGCCACATTCCAGAGACTGCAGGAAGCAGCTAATGGGTTTCTGGAATTTTAAAGAGCCAGCGACAGTAATTCAAGACTGAACTAGAATGACACTGGTTCTTACAGCTATATGAATTTTTCCCTACCTTTTTTTTTTTTTTTTGGTACTGGGGATCGAGCTCATGTCTTGGCACCTGCCAGGCAAGTGCTTATGCCACTAAGCTAAATCCCCAGCCCTTTCCCTACTTATCTAGAATCAAATATTGCTCATGGATAAGCACACATATTAGAAGCCTGTGTTCTTCCTGTTTCATGCCTGGTAGACCAAATAAACTAAAAACAGTATGATAATCAAAATTCATTTTTGTTAATGTATAGACATCAATTCCTGGATTTGTGAAAAATACAAGTCGCAAAATCTAGTATTCCCTTTTCAGTCTGAATAGTAATCTAAAGCCAGTTATGTCTTGTATTTTATTATTCACAGACAGCATCAAAATAAGAGCCCCTTCATTTCAATTGTTATTTTTGGCAAGTACCAAATCACTCCACTCGAGAGGTACTTTCAGAATGCCGGCATTAACCAGCTGGTTTCCGAGTTGTCTGAGCTCAGCCCTGCCGTTTCTGGAGTTGCCCCTGGTTTTACATGGTTTTCATTTATGTCATTTGAACCAGGCTGGTGGCACACACCTGTAATGCCAGCACTGTGGGAGACCGAGGCAGGAAGATCATGAGTTCAAGCCCAACCAGGGCAACTTAGTGAGACCCTGTCCCAAAATTAAAAAAAAAAAATTAAAAAGGACTAGGAATGTAGCTCAGTGTGAAGGACCTGGGCTCAACCCTCAGCACCTCCGCCAGAAATTATTTGAAGACAAGGAAATATGTGAATCAGGCCAACTAATGAAATAATCCTAAACAGCTTCTTTGTAAAATTGAGCACTGTTTGGCCACCAGTAAGTAGGTCTGGTTTCATTTACACAGTGTCTTAGATGTCATCTTATACTTACGGTGACTGACAGTTCATTACATCTACAGCAGCAACAGCCTAAAATTCACAGCTCGAGTTTTAAGACAGGTCAGTTCATAAAAACAAATTAATATTGAGTCTAAATCAATTTTGATGATCTGTCTAATAACCAAATAGACACTAGCTATTTGCCTAACACAAAACAATTACTAAGTGTCAGACACTGTTTCTAACAGCTTCACTAACTCATAATCCTCACTGAGAAGGAAGGCAATGAGTACTCCTTCATCATGGGACAATGGCACAGGGTCACAGAGACATTATGAACTTCGCCAAGGTCATAAGCAGGTAAGGGGCAGAGCCCAGAGACTCTAAGCCAGGCAGGTGAACCATTATTTACGCTCTTATCTCCCATCTCATCCTCATGTATGTCTCGACCCTCAGCAAGAGTTTAATCTTGCTAACCAGCTGTCATTATGGAGAAAATACAGACAGAGCCAGTTTGGAGGTCTGGGCCCCAAGTCTCTCCTGGCCTCTGAAGAGCTGACCCCCTATAGCTCCAACCAGAGCCCCAGAGGCAGAGCAACCAGAATGAGCCAAACCATCACTGTCCTGCACTCCACCCTGTGACACTCCTTAGCTCACTCTCCTCTGCCAGCTTCTTTGCTGCTCTATTTATGAGTAAAAAGAAGAAAGAAATGTAGGTTTAAAAAGTCGAGAAAATTTGCACCGAATTCCAGGCAGCTAGAGTGGCCCTCGGCTCACAGGGAGCACGAAGCACTTCAGGGAAGTAGATCTTCCTGCTCGAATTCCAACAGCCTCACTGGCCTTCAGAGGAGGAGAACAGATGAGCGTCCTCATTAGAGCTAGGAAAGTGCCGTCCGTGCATTCACAGCTCTTTCAACCTGGGGCTCCTTTGGAGAGTGTGTTAGGTTTATATGATTTATTCAGTCCTGCCTTAAGTCTTCAGCATTGACTACAAACCTACTCAGGACTCCCCATAGAGTTGGAACTAGCTTTTCTTCCAAACAACTTGGAAAATACAGTTATTTAATAATAATTTGAAGCTGGGTACTTCACCATTTTCTCTGCAGTTTCCCATAAGAACCTCACTGCTCCCCTGAGGCTGGGAGAATCCAGCTTTAGTCTGGCTGCTGCATGCAAAGGATACCAGAGACCATACACATGAGGAAGCCAACTAAAGTATGAAACCGGATCAGTGGCTGGACCCAGACTGAAACCCCAGCATTTGCTACCTGGGCGCAGAGAGTGTACATTTGTCATCTCTCTCTAGACATCTACTCTCTCCTTATGAAAACCATAGGAGTTTTTGGTTTTATAAATAAGCTGATTTTGGTGTTTTTCTTTTTTACATTTAAAATTGTAGAGCTGCTACAAATTGATATAAGGTAACATCCCAAAATATCAACTTTGGCTTGTTGAAGAAAGTTGAAAAAGCATGACATAAAAATACAACCTGTTAGGGAAATAGAGGCATTAATAGGAAAACTCCCAAATCTGCCGTACCCATAGAACACACACGAGCATGTAAACCATCTTTATTAAACAGGGCCAGAGGCCAGGGAGAAGCACAGACATACATATTTAGGACATCTCTTTCCTATGTCAGAACCGGCTCTTTTAGGTGGAATGGTGACTCTGATCTGGTGCTCCTGACATCTGCATTCCTAACCTTTCTAAGTGAAAAACTGTCTGCTCCAGCAGATCATTGTAAGTTGCTTGCACTGTACACACGGCAGGTTGGCAGGCAGAAATCAGTGGAAAACGCCAAAACCCAGCAGTCCTCTTCTGCCTGTCCATCCCACGGTAAAGCGGCTAGGAAAGGAGGGCACCGCACAACAATCTCAGAGACTAGATGGCAATTTCTTTGGAAAGGATTAGCACCCTAATTTTAATTTATGAGTGTTTTAGGAAAAAAGAAAGTGGTTCAGATTTCCTAAGAGAGTCCCTAAAATACCAACCTGGGGGAAATAGTCATGAAAATATATTAGGTTAATCTTGCAGCAAGCCACAATGAAGTTAAATTGCACTTGCTATTATCTACTCTGCCTTTTCCAACAATTGGTACATTAGAGGCATACATCACTCTAGGTACAACATATAGGCATTTTTATTTACCGCAAAGTTTCACACACATACCTAGCTTCCAAAATCCCTTATCCTTTCAGCCTTCAGAATATAACTCTTTAGTGCCATTTCTTTGCTGTAATTTTATTTGCCTGATGTTGTACTTTAACAGGCAGAGAATGTAAGGAAAAGATATGCTCTTGAAATTTCATTAAGTTAGGTAGCGTATGATTTACCACATGGAAGCAACACAAGAAAGCTGAGTGCACAGGGAAAAAAAAAAAACTCCAAGAAACACAAGCAATTAGGTAGATCTGAAGTCCTTACTATTTAATGTCAGTCTCTGGATTGTGCTAAATCAAACAAAAGACCACAGCACGAGGTCACTGTTTCGGATGTCTTACAGTCCTTAGGAGAAGAACACGATGGGAGGGGTCAGGGGAGGGACATGCACACACTCGGCACAGTCAGAGAGAGAAAATTCTCCCAATATCCAGCAAAATAAACCAGCCCTTCTCTGGGGGAGGGGTGGGAAGGAGGGGGGGGCCTTACTGGAATTAACAAAAATTGAGGATGACAATTAAACCTAAGAGAAAAAAAAGTCAGTGGGACAAATTAAATGAGAAATTTTAATACATGACAGCAAGTGGACTATTTTCCTGCGGTGCATCTCTATCCCTTGCACGGTGCTAAGGACACAGACCAGGGCTGGGGATGCAGCGGCGCCGGCTCCTAAGCCCAGGATGAGAAGCAGAGCAGCCCCTGCAGAGCTGGGTTTGAGCTGCAGCCTCCACTCACCCTTTGCTTCCCAGGGGAATCCCCCCCCCCGGGGGGGGTGTCACTGCCCAGGTCAGGCAAGCCCAGAAACTGTCCCGCCGCTGGATCAAGAAGACCATGTTAAAAATCACCTCTGGCTTCCCTAAAGGCTGGTGGTAGAGTGATAACTTTCTAGAAAAGTCCTAATTTCTTTCTGATCCCTCCTCTCTCTCTCTCTCTCACACACACACACACACACACACACACGCAGAACCTTAGGGGATTCGGGTGTACGTTCTGGCCAGCAGTTACCATGCCACCTCCTATTGAAATTCTGTTTGTTTGGCCCAGAGAACGTGGACGGCCGTTGGTGTCTGGGGCTCCATCTAGTACAATTCCTGGTGCGCACGCTTGCGTCAAATTTACTCAGCAAAGGAAAGCAAGCTCCTGGCGCTGTTTCACTCCTCCGAAGCCGCGGCGGAAGCGACACCTAGAGGGCAGCGAAGCAGAGGCTGCCAAAGTGCCCTTCCTCAGCGCCGGGGACGGTGTCCAGGACAGAAGTGCCTGGCCGCGCGTCGGGACCAACTCTCCGGGCCCTGGCGCAGACCCCGCGGGGTCCAGGTCCCCAGTAACTTTCAAGAGGCCACGTGCGGCCCCGGATGCCCTCCAAGTTCGGGCACTGTGAGAAACCGCACTACGTCTAGCGCCCTGGTGGAGCTGCAGGACTCGAAGTCCTCAGGTGGCAGGCCTCGGGCGAAGCCGCGTGGGCCCCGCGATGGCAGCTGCGCAGAGTCCCCCAACTCAGGTGACAAGCGCTATGCCCTCTTCCCCGCAGCCCCCTGAAACTTGGAAGTGGTTCCTCTCCTTGGCTGGACAGAGGGACAGAGATCAGTCACAGTACAACGTCTCTGGATCAAGTCCCCAACGGCTTGCTGGAGACTCCGCAGCAGTGACACCAGCCTTTTGCTCGCTCGCACCGCTATCGGCCCGGCAGAACCACAGCCGCAGGGCTCTGCCCAGATTCCCAAGGCGCCAGCCGCCTGCGCCGCGGACCCGCCGATGGTGAGGGCCCGGCGAGGCGCAGGGCGCCCTTAGGGCTACAGCGAGGAGACGCAAGTTTCCCTGCAGAGCGGGCAGGCAGTGCTGAGGATGCGCCCTGGCTGGGAGCTCGGGGCACCGGATGGGTCCGAACCAAGGGGCTGCCTCTCGCCTGGCTCCGCTGAGGCCGCCCGGAGTCCCGGGTTCGAGCACGGCGCCTGCGGGGTTCTGAACCCGGGCGCAAGCGGCTGGCTGTGTGTGGCGCCCCGCGCGCCAGAAGGGTCGCCCCTGTCCCCAGCCGCACCTGGCCGGCAGCCGGCGGCGCCCTAGCCTTCACCTCGCGTCCTGCCCCACACACGATAGCACGCCGAGCCCCGGCTCTGTGGTCCCGCGCCCGCGGCCAGACCCGCAAACTTGGCTCTCCCGGCGCGGGCAGTAAGGACACGCGAGCGCCCGCGCCGGGCCCTGCAGCGAGACGCGGCGCCCGGACCCCAGCGCCGAGCCGCGGGACCTGCAGGCTGGCGGCGGGCTGGCACCCCCGAGCCGGCTCGGGAGCTGCCCGCTTACCTGCGGCGACCGGGGCCGAGGGGAAAACCAGGTGGCCGGATCCGGGCGGGAGAGAGGGGGCGCCCCGTGGTGGCGGCGGCGGCGGCCACCAGCCCCGCAGCTTTGGATCGGTCTCTCCGGCTGTTGGCGGGTTTCGGGCGCTCTAGGGGCTGGGGAGGCTCCAGCTCTCTGAGCCGCCGCTGGCCGCTGCTGTGCCACCGTCGCTGCGGCTGCCCTATTTCTGCCGCCGGGACTGGAGCCCGTGACGTCACCCTCCGGGCCCCGCCTGCCCAATCGCCGCCACCTGTGCGCGCCACCCGCCCGCCAGCGGGTCAGAGCCCCCAGCAGGTGCGCGGAGCAGCGGGGCGCGCACGCGGGGCGCGGGACTCTGCGCTTGCTGGGGTAGCCTCGGCCCTGCAGGGGGCGAGCGGCCGGGAGCGACCTCCCGCACGGCGGGGCTGGTAACAACTCCCTGGTTCCCCTTTCCTCGCCCCACGCACACTGCGCTCCTCTCCGTCCAGCGCCTTCCCTGGAAGATTTCCCGAGGTTGTGCTTGTCAGCTCTACCCGTGGTCTCCACCAGCGGCCATTTCCTGTGGAGCCCAACCAGGGCCGTGCCCCAAACCAAGGGCGCTGTCCCTGGGTTCACAGTCTGGTGACACTCCAAGCTCTGTCGAAAGCCAACAACCTGTGATGAAAGCAAAGTTTTTATTTCTCTCTTCAGAATTTGTCCTCTCTCAACTGCAACAGCTTACAAGATCCTGGGCATAAGGGAGCAGTCCAGAGTGACATCTGTCTAGCACTGCTAAACTGACATGAGAGGTTTTTCATCCCTAAAACAAGACGTTTTCCCTGTCCCGACACCATCCCCAGGCGCTGGATTTCTCTTCGACTTCATAGCTTTTACGAGCAGTGCTGGTGCCCAAAGAAATTGGAGATGTCTTATACCAAGGGGCACCCACCACGCCCATGAGCATCCGGTAGCCCCAACCTGGCATAACCCTTGAGAAGCAATGGCCTGCCAGGCCAGGGCTGCGCTAGCCTGGAGCCCCTCTGAGCGTCCACCTCCTGCCCTGGCTGTGTGGGTGCCAGGTGACTTCATGGCTGCAGGGACCAGTGTGTTGTCTATGCATCTGGTATCTCTTCTGACCTGCAGGAGGGAAAGAGGGTTTTCTGAGGAATGGATCAAATACAAAGAGAAGGGAAAGAATAAAAGAGGGCTGACGTGAATGAAGAGGCCTTAACACTTGTTCTTTCCTTCGACTGAGCCCCGCCTATGTGCCAGCCACTGTACCAGCTGCTGAGCAGCACATGGGCCAGCACGGCCCTGACTTCATACAGATTTTCCACCTGGGATCTAGTCCTCTCTCTACCACTGCCAGGCTGTGCGACCCAGAGCCACTCACATCTCTGCTGTGTTTCCCAATTGGTAAACTGATGGGCTGGACAAGATCTGGGTGACTTCCAGGTCCTGATCTGTTGTGACTTCCCATGTAGAAACCATGATTTGTACTCAGAACGATAATGGTTACTCTAGTCTTGGTGCCCCTGGACTTTGGCCAGCATGAGATCATAAATCATCGCCCAGGCTGCCCATGAGTGAATCTCTGAGGCTGGCTGGAGGCCAGGTTCTCTGCAGCTGGATTTGGGGAGAGATGGCATTCTCCATATTAGGAAAAAGAAAAGACTGGAAAGAAGAAGCAGAGAAGCTTGGAAAGGTACTGTGCATCCCTCTGAAACTGAATTCTAGGTCTGGAAGATGGAGCCCCACTGCTCAGAAGCTGGCCCAGCATCTCCAACAAGGATAAGGAGGGGCATGGAAAGAGGACACATGCTCTCAGCTCTGAGTACAAAGGTCCTGAGTCAGCCTTAGGGCCTTATGACATAATCAAGGTAGGATGCAGGGTGTTTTTTGTTTTATAATAACTCAAGGTCATGTGTAAGTCAGGCTCCATTGAACAACCAAGATCAGAAATAGCTACGTTTGATAAAGCAAGCAACAACTTCAAGACTTCCAATGAAGAGGGAGAACGTACTTACAAACCAGATGTGTGGCCTATCTCTTGGAGATAACGGTAACTTCTGAAGTGAGCTGTTGTGACCACGGTGCATAAAGTAAGGGTGGAATAAAAAAAGTCACACTGGAATAAAAAAAAGGTGAAGTGCGAATGACGGAATGAAACCAGCCTCCAGGGAAGCAGTATCACATGCCTGTAGACTTCGACACCTCTTTGAATTGCTCTGGCTTTCACCTCCCAGGGCAGTTCTTAGTTTAATAATACACCAACACTGGAAAACAGGATAGATTTCACACAGAAAAATTCAGAATTTGCCTGAAACTGTGTTTCAGAACTTGCAAGCATACTGTTTCTCAGTAGCCAAGTTTCCTGGCAAACAACAAACAAAACTAAATTAAATTTTGAATTTCACACAGTTTGGTAAGTTTGGAACAGAGGCGCTATGAACAAAGATTACTGTCCTCAGCCTCAACCCGAACTAGTGGTGCAGGATTCAGCCATACAGACTGAGAGACCCACAAAAGGAAGTTATGAATCCACTTCTACAGGCTCAAGCTTAAACATCCCAAATATTTTTACATAAAGGTTTAAATTTTTTTGTATTTCTGTTCCTATCAAAACCACAGTTATGAGAAAAACTGCTACAAAAAAATGTGACCCTGATAGGTCATTTAAGATGACTGCTACATATCAGGACAGCGAAAAATGTCATATTGCCATGGGGATCAGGTGGAAAGAAGACACTTCCTGTGGATTTAACCACAAGTGTCCCCATCACAAGCTGTGGATCTGGTTACACTGGGGTAGCTACCATGGTCTGGTCAGGTGGTTCTCAGAAATATTCCCTGGAAGCCAGCCTGGGAAGTCATGTGAGAAGGAGGGGAAAGATAGGAAGCAGTCTTGCTCATCTGGCATCAATTAACATTCTTCAGTTGGCACAAAAAAGTCTTTTCGATCTTCAATCCAAGCCATACCACTTGTTGAAGAAGTAGCCTCATACTTGGGAGCCCCCCATCAAGGGTGGCACCAGGACTGGATCCCTGACCTGCTCACGCCCCTCTCGGGCTCCATGAGCTTGCATGAGTCACACCTTTTCAGGATTTTGTCTCTTCTGCTCTCAAGGGTAAGTTGGGGAAGGGCGGAATGGGGGGCAGACATACCAAGTGGACTTTTCCAAAAGTCCATGCCTTTCTTAGGCTAGCATTTCTATAGGACCACTCTGATTTTTAAAAAGCCATGATGTTAAAGATTTCCCCTAAGTCTAACATTAATGATGATTTCTTAAATGATGATTCATACAGAAATTCAGGGAATGCAGGCAATAAATTCAAAATCCTAGACCTGAAATCATACTCAGAAATAACTGTTTTGGACTTTGATTTAGGGAGAACAGTAGTCAGCATAAAGACAAGTAAGGGGTTTGCTTAAGCGATAACTGGTTTTCAAAGCGGTGAAGAAGTGGTGCAAAATAGGAAAGGAAGTTGTAGAGGGAGATGAACAGGGAAACCTTTCTCTGTGGTATTATTTCAGACAAACCTTTCTCTGTGGTATTATTTCAGACAAATGTCCCATCAAACTCCCAAGGGCCACAGTGACAGTGCAAGGGATCTAAGAAGGGAGTAGAGCTAGGAGGACATAAAGCTCTACTACTCTAAGAAGTCAGCGTGCACAAGGCAGAATTGGGTGAGGAGCCCATGCCTCCCAGCCATAGAGCATCACACCCTACTGAGGACAGGAGAGATGACAGGAGCCTAGCGGGAGGAGGCGAGGGGCAGGGGCCAGCTTCATGTACTCAGAGGGGCAACACGAGCCAGCTGTGGTCACACACACATCTAAGCCCAGTGCAACAGCAAGCAGAAACACCGAAACAACACCCAGGACCTGGAGGCAGTTTTATTTACACCAACGGGCACTGACCGGGATCCTTCCCAGAATATCAGGCCCTGATCTCTGGTGGTCTAGAACTCATATGAGACAAGCAAGCAGGAAGTGCAGAGGCAGTTGGGGAGGGGTTTATACAGTGTGCATCCTAGTGACCAGCTGTGCATCACAGTCGCCAGCTGTTTCTAAGAGACAGGAGCAACCAGAACTAGGATGGGAACTGTTACCTGGGCAGCTAAGAAGCTGAAGTGTACTGGCTGCGGGATGGGGTATTTTCTGTTGTACCAGCACTCTGGTAGACTGAGGCAGGAAGACAGATCCCAAGTTCAAACTCAGCCTGGGAATCCGGCGACATAATGAGGCCCTGTCTCAAAATTAAGAATATATAAATAGGACTGGCGATCTGATTTTAGGTGTCATGGGAGGTTTTCAGCAAGGGAATGGCATTATCATTATATATTTTTAACTCACCACATTGGCTGATGTGTAAAGAGACTCAGGAGAGGGAACGGTGGCCAGTGGCAAGGGTGGAAGCAAGTAACGGCAGCTGCTGAGAGAGGCACAAAGCCACGTCTAGCCCATTATCAGCACTGATGCCACCAAGCCAGCGCGCAGTGCTCACTGCTCGCTATCTGCCCACTGGACGCCAGTGTTAGGCTTTATATCTATTGTTTCACCTGATCCTATAATTCTGGAAAATCCTGAATTTTATAATTAAAGCTGAAGAAAGTCCCATAGCTCATCTCCGGCAGTTTGGCTGGCCAATGGCAGAGCCTGTCCTCACGATCACTGTGGTTATTCTGTATCAGTCACACACTGCGAATATGCACTGGCAGCTAGCACGCATCTCCCAGTTCAAATCCTACAAATGGGTGCCAAGAGACCCTTCCGTTCTGAACCTATTGGTGTGTTTATTTAATTGCCCTTAATTGTCCTTATCATATAAGATGAAAGCCAAGCATGTCATCTTGGAGGGTACAGTAGACCCTGATAGTTGCACACTCAAAATACATTTCTCTCTTTTCCAGTGCCTACAGAATATCAGTTCTGCGCAGGTGTCTCACTTCCAGCATGGTCTGAGGGCAGCAAGGACCTGTTGCCCACAACTTGGTAAGTGGCAAGCAGGAGCCTTGGTTCAAGCCAAGGAGAGGGAAAAGTCCACTGCGAGATTAAAAAGATGCACAGGAGGAAATAGAGTCCTGCTTCCTTCTTGATACTGTCATGAGCTACAAAAGACATCTACACCATGGCCACCAACTGGTGATTTGGGGAACAGCTAAGTTTACCCAAGGAAGATGGAAAAACAAGGAAAGAAAAACAACCTAAGTCCTTAATGAGCCGGTGAAATAACTGACTCTGAAGCTGGTCCAACTTGAAATTTCCTTTTCCCTTATTTTTTTTTAACATCACTTAGTTTTCTACCTAAATTTAAAAAATATACCAGGTGAGAAAGAAACCAAAAATAAAAAGTTATCGGGTGCATTATTTGATTTGCTTTAGAAACACAGTATGGAAGGCAGGCATTACGTTCCTGACTTCACCCCACACTTTGCATGTCTGGACACACTGAGTCAAGAACTCTGAAGGTTGAAGTCTGGACTTCAACCCAGCGCTGAGATGATGCTAACTTTCAGTTATGAAGGCTATGGAACCAGCCCAGACCCTCTCATTTCCTAATTGCACTAGATAAAGACAGCAGGCACATGACAACTGACATGAACAGGCTGGCTTAAAGCTGACAAATTCATGCACACACATCAGTATGGCCTAACCATATGTGACTTGCAAACGCCTTTCACTGCAACCCTGCTCAGAAAGATTTTAAAATAGTTTTGCCATTTTGGTGTAGTGTATGACAAAGGAGTGATCTGCAGCTTTAAGCAAATTATATCAGAGTATACTAAATGCTGTTGTCTGACATTTGCTTAATGCAGTGATATTTGTTATACAGTCATTACAAAGTTTATTTGATAACATTTAACGATGAATACACAGACTTTGATTTGTATTAAATTCTAAGAAAAGCATACATTTCTAACAAATGCACTAAAATTTTGTCCTATATAGTTTAGGGATCAAATGTATACCATAAAGAATTCAGACAGCATTAGTGATAAGCCAAAACTGTCTTATTAGAATTGATCTCTAAAATTCTGAAATTTTATGTGTAAAAACACTACTGATTTATTTTTATAATTTCTACACTTTACTTATAAATGACAGAGGGGAAAGATTCCAGGCCATTATTTGCAAGCGCTCTGCAAATAACACATTGGAGGTGTGGATGGAGTCTTTATTCTCAGCAGTGAAAAGCCAAATTGGATATAATTGTCACCCTATTTTCTTTTTTTAACATTGTTTTTGAAGTACCAAAGACATCTTGATATTCTATATAAGGGTTTTTTTTTGTCAGATGAATGCAACTTGCAGATTGGTAAAGGTAATTTTGAAGCACAATTGTAGACTTGCCATTTTTTGCTCTTAATTATCTTGTATGTCATCGTCAGGTTCCTTATGTTTCTAGTCTTTAAACACAGTCTATTATGGGCACAAATCAAACATATATGACTAAGAAGAAAAACAATTTAAAATTTTAACAGTTGCGAGCATCCCAGAAAGTCAGTGCTTTTCAGCCAAAAGAAAAACTGAATCAAGAAACCATGAGTATCCTCATGTGACCCCCACTAAGCCACCAAGTATGCTGCCCACTTGTCACACTCCAACAGGCCTCAGGCTCTTATCACAAATGAAAAAAAAAAAAATAATACATCACTGGTTGATTTCTGTTTGTCTTGGCAATGCTGAGGGTTGGATCCAGGGCCCCACACGTGCTAGGTAAGAACTCCCCACCCTTTTATTTTATTTCAAGACAGGGACTTGCTAAATGACCCAGGCTGTTCTTGAACTTGTGATCCTCCTGCTTCAGACTCCTGAGTAGCTAGGGTTACAGGTGTGCACTGCCATGCCTGACTATGTATTAATTCTTTTAATTAGCCTTTTTATTTTGACATAAGTATAGATTCCCATACAGTTGTAATCAATAATACCAAGAGATCTTGCATATGCTTTACCTACCTGCCTCCAGCGGTAACACTTTTGCATAACAAGGCAACAGTGTGGGCAGGATACTGACCTTGATGCAGTCAAGAATCTTTCCATCACAAGAATTTTTCTTGAGGTTGTTGTATAGCAACACCCACCTCCTTTCCTTCTCCATCTCTAACCCTTGGAAAACACTAATCTTCTCATTTCTGGAACTTGGTCTTTTCAAGAATGTTTTATACAAGGAGTTACACAATGAGAATCTCTGAGATTGGCTTTTCTTCACTCAGCTTTGTCACCCCAAGATTCATCTGAGGTGTTTCATGTATCAGTAATTTGTCCCTTTGTGTTACTGAGTAATTTTCTATCGTGTGGAAGTACCACATTTGTTCAATCATCTGGATTGTTTCCTTTTTTTGTTTTTCCTTTTTGGCTATTGCTATAAAGTTGCTATAAACACTGGTGTACAAGTTTTTATATAAATGTAAATTTTCATTTCCCTAGGATAAATGCCCATGAGTGCAATTGCTAGTTTGCACAATAATTTCATGCTTTGTTCTTTTGTTTTTTTAAGAAATGGCCAATTTTGCATAAAAATGTTTCATAAAAAAGAATAAGAAAAACAAAATTGGCCAAGTTATTTCCAGAATGGTTGTTCCATTTAACATTCCTACCAGTGATGTATAAGTGGTTCCTTTTCTCTGCAACCCTGCATGTATTTTGTATTGTTACTAGTTTTTGTTTCAGGTTTGATAGGTATGTAGTGATAGATTATTGGGGTTTTAATTTGCATTTCCCTAGTGGTCAGTGATGATGAACATCTTGTCAGGTGCTAATTTGTCATCTGTCTACCCTCATTGGTGAAATATTTGTTCATGTCTTTTGACCATTTTCTAATTGCTCTTTATTGGTCATTTATTTTTAGTTTTGAGTTGTGGGACTTCTTTATACATTCTAGGTGCTAGTTCTTGGTGGATATGTGGCTTATAAATGTTTTCTTCCAGTTTGTTTCTTTAAATACCCTTAACAATTATTTTGAAAAGCAAATTTTGAGGTGGTCAAGTTTATCAATTTTTGACTCTCACTCTGAGTGTCAAGTCTAAATCCATGGTCCCAAATATTCTCTCCTAGTTTTTAACAAGCTTAATAGTTTTATATTTTATTTTTAAAGCAGTCATTCTTGCTAAGTGAATTTTGATGCAAGATCTAAGTCTCAGGACTTAGGTCAAGATTCATATTTTTCCTACAATTGTCCAATTGCTCCGGCACCATTTTCTGAAAACACTATCTTTTATTTACTGACCTGCTTCCTACCTTTGTCAAAAATCATCTGACAGTCAAGAGTCTCCAAATAGCCAAAACAACCTTGAAAAAGAATCACAAAAAGAACTTACACTTCAAACTTACTATGAAGCTACAAAAATACAGCTAGTATGGTGCCAGCACAAGGACAACCCTATAGACCAATGGAACAGAATTAAAATCCAGGATCATAATTCTGGTCAATTTATGTTTAACAGGGACGCCAAGATTATTCAGTGGGGGGAAGAACAATTTCTCCAACCTGGGACACTATTTACATAAAACTGAATGATCTTGACTCTTTTCCTCATATAAAATATAAAAATCTTCAGTTAAAATAGGCCAGTGACTTAAATATAAGAGCTAAAATCATTAACTCTTAGGAGAATACAGAGGGTAAATCTTTGTGACCTTAGATTTGCAGTGGATTCTTACCTGTGACACCAAAAGCATGACTGACAAAATAAAAAATGAATGATTTTATCAAAATTAAAAACTTTTGGTGCATCAAAAACTATTATTAAGAAAATAAAAAGACAATCTACAGAATAAGAAAAACCTACTCATATATAGAATAGGTAAAGAACAGTTAGAACTCTACAACAAAAAGGCAAACTATTCAATTAAAACCTGGACAAAAAATTTAAACAGACATTTCTCCGGAGAATATATCCAAATGCACAAATATGTGCCTTATGGAAATGCAAATCAAACCCAGAACAAAATAACACTTCACATCCACCAAAATGGGTATAATAATTATTTTAAGAAAAGAAAAATAAATATTGTCAAAGTTACAAGTAACTGGAAACCTTCTATGCTGTGGATAGGAAGATTCTGTTACCGTAAAAAACATTTAAACATCAAATGATAATAAGATCCAGCAATGCACTTCTAGGTAGATGTCCAAACAGTAACAGAAGCTCACAGAATGCTTGCACATGAATAGTCACAGCAGTACTATTGACAACAGTCAAAAGGCAGAAACAACTCAAACACTAACGGCTGAATGGATAAACAAACTGTAAGGCATCCATACAGTGGAATATCATTTAGCCATAAAAAATGTTATAGCATATATGTACTTAATTCTTAAGTACTTACACTCACCACAATGTGGATGAACTTCAAAAACATATTAACTGAGATAAGAAAGATATGAAAAGTCACATGTTGTATAATTCCATTACCATAAGCACCTAGACTAGGTAAATTCCCAGCAGCAGAGTGCAGGCTGGTAACCAGAGGGAGGAATGAAGGGTTGCTATTTAAAGGCTATGACATTTTATTTGAGGGGAAATGAAAATGTTTTGGAACCAACTAACAGTACTTTTACAGCGTGGTGACTGTATTAACTGCCACTGGATTGTTCATTTTTAAATGGTTAATTTTATTTGAGTTCCATCTCAATAAAAAATAAAATAATCAGTTAGGCATCTTTTATGGATCTATTTCTGAGTTCTTGATTGTGTTCCACTGGTCTATGCAGTTAGTCCATTCCCTATCACATAATCTTGACTACTACAGCTAGATCAACCTCGAAATAAGGTAGACTGTGTCTCCCTATGTGATGTCCCCATGCTTGTTTTAGCTGTTTTAGTCCTTTGTCATTCCACAAAAATTTTATAATGACATTGTCTAGATCTACAAAAAATCTTATTTGGATTCTGGTAAGAATTGTGTTAAATCTGTATATCAATTTGGGGAGTTTTATTGTTTGTTTGTCTTTTTGAGAAGGGTTTCCCTATGCAGTTCAGGCTGGCCTTGAACTCACTTTGTAGCCCAGGCTGGCCTGGAACTTGCAGTGATCCTCCTGTCTCAGCCTTCTGAGTGCTGGGATTACAGGTGTACACTGCCATGCCTGGCAATTTGGGGAGAACCAACAGTTTACTATGTTGAGTATATCCCTCCATTTGTTTATATCTGTGATTCAATCATCAGCATTTTATAGTTTTCTTGTGATATACACTATATAATTCTTTTTATGCTTTGTTGATTTCTCTGTTAATATTTTATTAAGAACTTTGTGCAAAAAAAAAAAAAAGAATTTGTGCCTGTCTTCATACACATGAAAGATATGATTCATTTGTTTTCTTTTTGCAGTGTTGTCTGGTTTTGGTATCAGGGTAACCCTAATGTTATAGGATGACTTAGGACGTGTTTCTTTCTCCTCCATCATCTGGAAGAGATTGCTTAGCATTGCTATTCCATCTTTAAATAGCTGGTAAACTTCTCCAGTGAAATCGGTAAGCTGGAGTTTTCCTTTAGAGGACGGTTTTAAATTGTTAATTCAATTTCCTTAATAGATAGAGTATTGTTCAAATTATCTATTTAATATTGGATGAGTTGTAGAAGTTTTCTAAAAGAATTGGTTTATTTAAAAAAATCATCACGTTGGTACATGTACCATTGCTTACAGGATTACTTTGTTCTCCACTTGATGTCTGCATGGTCTGCAGAGGTAACCTTTGTTTCATCCCTGGTATTGGTAATTTGTGCCTTCTCCTTTTCTTTCTTGTTAGAGATTTGTCAATCTTATTGATCTTTTCCAAGAACTATCTCTTCGTTTCATTGATTTTCTACATTGGTTTTTCATTTCCAGTGTCATCAGTTTCTGGTTTCATCTTTGTTTCCTTATTTTTGTTTGTTCTGGGTTTATTTGAATCTTCTCTTTCTAGATTTATGAGTTGTGAGCTTAGAGTCTCTGAGACTTTTCTTCTTTTCTAATGTATGTGTTTAGCACTATAAATTTCCCTCAGCACTATTTTGTGTCCTTCGAATTTTGACATGCTGTGTTTTCATTTGCATACAGATTAATGGATTTTCTAACTTCTCTTGAGACTTCCTGTTTGCCCTATTATTTATTTACTAGTGTGTTACTTTGTTTCCTGGGCTTTGGAAATTTTCCTATCCTTTCATTATGGATTTCTGCTTTAATACTATCATGATGGGGAAGCAGCCCGTGTTATGATTTAAGTTATTTCTGGTTTGCTGAGGGTTGTTTTAGGGTCCAGGACTAAGTCTGTTTCAGTATATACATTATTTATAATAATCTGTATTCTCCTGTTATTGGTCAGGGCATTCCATAATTGTTTATTATGTTCTATTGGTTGATGATGTTACTGAATCGCTCTGTACGTTGCTGACTTTTAGAGAAGGTGACTCACATTTCCGAAAGCAATTGTCTATTTCTCCTTTCAGTTCTCAGTTTCTGCTGCACGTATTTTGCAGCTCTGTTCTTTGGTGCACACACATTTAGGATGCTATTCCTTCTTGCAGACTGCTTCATTTATCATGATATAATGTTGCTCCCTATCTCTGGCATTTCCTTACCTCTAAAACAAACATTTTCTGTTGTTAATATAACTACTTTGGATTCTTTTGAATACTGTTTGTAAACTTTTACAATATATATGTATTTTTTAAAATTCAATATTTATTGGTAATTTTTAAAATACAGAGCTTTACAAGCTATAGATACCACCTTTAACAAATTTTCAGCAAGAAATATACTGAAAGATGTAACATCAAAAAATCCATCAATAAGACGGAGATGCATAGTACTATATGGGCTATTCAACATTTTTCTGGAAGTTCTGATAAAATAAAATAAGAAAAATAAACAATAGGTTAAAACACTGAAAGGAAAAGAATTGGTATTAGGTTATATGAATATTGCCAAAATAAAACAAAGTGAATTAATAAATAATAAGTAATAACAGCATTCACCAAGATATATGAATATAAAATCTATATGTAAAAAAATTTTCTTTAACTTCAGGTTTTTTTCTGAGAATTTTTTTATTCAAAATAGACCACACTCAAATCAACAATAAAGACCTTAACATGCCCAAAGAAATGGAAATCCTGTGAAGTGTGCTCTCATACTCTACTGGAGTGAAATCAGAAGCCAATAGCAGAAATGCACTTAAAATACAATAACTTCTTTCTCTCTCTCTCTCTCTCTCTCTCTCTCTCTCTCTCTTCTCTCATTAACTTTGTCATACAAAGGAAACTGCACAATCTTCAAGCTTGTCTGAGTTATTTCACTAACATTATGGTCTCAAGGTGCATCCATTTTCCTACAAATGCTTCAAGTTTATCCTTCTTAATGGCAGACTAGCACTCTATTGTGTGTCATCTGTTGATGACATATAGACATGCCCAATATTTCACAATTATGGATTCTGCTGCTATAAACATGGGCATGTTTATGTCACTGCATTTTTAATTCTTTTGAGAAGATACCAAAAGAGGAATGGCTGGATCAAATAGAATTTCTAGTTTTAATTTTTTGAGGAATCTCCATACTGATCTCCTAAGTGGTTGTATAGGTTTACACTCCCACCAACAATGGAAAAGGGTTCCTTTCTCCCCACATCCTTGCTAGCCTTTGTTATTGATTGATTTGATGACAGCCATTCTTTCATGATTATCCGTTCAGTCTTGAAAGATATTTTCTCTGGATACATTTGGGTTTATCCTGTTTAGAATTTGCTAACTTTCTTAAATCTGTATGTTGACTACTTTGCATATTTGGGAAGTTTTCAGCCATTATTTGTTTTATTTTGGGGGGGCCCTGCCCTGTCCCTCCTCTCCCTGTGGGACCCTGAGACCACAGGTCCCACAGGTTGAGTCTATCTTGTCCTTTATGTTCAGAGTCACTAGGCCATTGTTCTGTCTTCAAACTCTGTCCCCTCCAATCTGCTATTGAACACATCCATTCATTTTTTTATTTCAGTCTTTGTAATTTTCAACTTTAAACCATTTATTTGATTCTACTATTTATCTTTTATTTCTTTGCCGAGACTATTTTTTTCATTTGTTTCAAGTGATTGAAATTGTTTACTGAAGGATTCTTATGAAAGCTACTTTAAACTTTTGACAGGCAATTCTATCCTCTCCATCATCTGTGTTGGCATCAACTGATTGTACTTTTTATTATTTGAGATCTTCCTAGTGGTTTGTATGATGAATGATTTTTTTAAAAAAAGAGACCTGAACCACAGTTCTGAGACTATAGGTCTTAATGAAACTTTCTGTTTTATCTGGCTCCCTCTGACACTGTTCTAGCAGGAGAAGGGGGAGGGGTGCAGTTTGTTACTGCTGAGAGGGAAAAGTCTAGGTACAATATTCAGCTTGCGCTGAGACCTAAGGGGAGGGGGCTTCTTGTTCCTACTGGTCAGGATGGGAATCCCATATCCTCATTAGGTCTGCACAGACACTGCTCTGCCATGGAAGGGAAGGAGGGCCTCACTACAGCTCATGGGGCCTGCGCTGATGTCACAGGGTGTGGGAGGCAGAGGGAGTGGCTGTGGGAAGTGGCAGACTTTGTGGTCGGCTTCCTCTGACAGCACCTCAGTGTGGAAGAGGAAGGGTTCCTTGCTCCTGCTGGGTGAGCAGAAGTCTGGACTTCCCACTTGGCTGTTATATTTTGGAAATGTGCACTAAGGACCTGTGTGGTCACAGTTAGAGGACACTGGGTCACTGGGGACAGGACCTTGAAGGGGATATTGGGAACTGGGCCCCTTCTCTGTCTTTCTTTCCTAGCCATCATGAGGTGATCAGTCCAAAAGACAATGGACTGAAACCTCTGGAAACTGTGAGCCAAAGTAAAATTTTCTTCCTCTGAAGGTGATTTTTCCTAGATATTATATCACAGCAGTGTGGAGCTGACTAACGCACTGGCCTTCTCTAACACTAGTCTATTGTGGGGCCAGGGTACCTTGTTAGAGTCCAGAGAATGGGGAGTTAGGCACGCCACTTTGCCCTTGCTGGTGTGTGTAGGACTAGGGCCTAGCGCCAGCCCAACAGGTTTTCCACACCCCCAAGTGAATGGTAAGATTTGTGAAGCTCGTAGGGTGAGCAGGGGAGTGGCAAAATTTCTCCAGTAGATGAAATCATCTTTGCCCTTCCCTGGGGAGGCTATTATCCTATCTTTAGAGCTTGTCTTGCTTCCCTCACAATCCCAGTGCACTAAGTCAGGGCAGGAGGCTCCGGGCAGGGCAGAATCCTTGGTGGAGGAAGGAGGAGATTCCTGAGCTTCATTATCTGTGGAAGCCCCGCTGTGGGCAGGGAAGAGCCCTGGGGAGTCAGAAGCCTCTTACCAAGCCATTCCCAGGGGTTTGTTCTCCTAGAGGTACAAGGTTAGTAAGTCCTACAAGTAAAAACAACAGTTTTCGTCTACTCCTGTGCTGCCCAAGTGGGCTGAGCGGGGTTGGAGACAAGTGTCACCGTCCCTCCAAAGTGATCTTCCTCAGAGACTCCAAGGGGTTGGCACCTGTGAGGGTCTGGACCTCAGATGCTGCAGGCTTGATCCCCCACACGGCAGGTGACTGGGAGGTAATCAGATCTTGAAGGATTCCCCCAAGATAGATTCCTACCTTAAAGGTTTGGGCTGGCAGCTTTGTTACAAAGGCAAGCGCTTTCTGCTTCTTGGCCGCCATGAAGTGAGTGGTTTTGTTTTGTCACATGGCCTTCACCGTATTCATTTTTGTCTTGCCTTATGCCAAAGCCATGAGCCACACAACCATGGACAGAAACTTCCAGAAGGAGAAGCCAAGCTTAACATTTCCTCCATTAAGTTAATTTCTCTTGGGTGTTTTGTCTGTGACAGAAAGTTGCCTAACAGCGCCTGAGACAGGAACCTTCCCCAGCCCCCAGTCTCCTGGCTCAGGTTCTCTATGAACCAGGAAACAGACTAAAATAAAATAAAATAAAATAAAATCAGAGTTCAATTTTTAGAATGAGAAGAAAGACCACACTGGTTCTGATTAACATAAAATGCAGGCCCTACTCCCGTTCAGCACAGGTGTGTTAAGCAAACACAAAAGTGACAAGAGACCCAGTGCAGTGACAGAGGAGCCTACAGTTACAATGGTGGCAAGGCACAGGCTGCCCACATGCCATTTGTTAAGACTTTTCACACTGATGATGCATGAAATTATCCACCTGGATGGAGCAGTGCCCACATGCATGCCAGCTACCAATGTGGCATCCTGTTTGGTTACAAATCCACCTGGAGGGGTGTGATTAATGAGATGCTCATAAAACATAGGGGAACAGACCATCCCTGGTGCCCTGGAAGAGTGAGATTGCCATTCTCCATCGCATTAATCACCACATGTCAATCTCTGTTTCCTCACTGTCACAGCCTAGTGAGCCACCCCATGGCTTCTGAGATGCGACAAGGTCCCTATGACAGCAGAATCTGCTGCTCTCAGGGACACCTTGTACCTAACTTCAAAGCAAGGTCAGAGTGGATCTCTAATTATCCCAGTACACGCCTGGCTGAGACCTGCCTCGGAGGTGAGAAAAGGAGTGGGGGTGGGTTCGTCAGGAGAAACACTAAACAGGGAAAGCCGGCCTGATTCACTTCACAGCTGTAGTCTTTTCTGATTTGTTCGTAATTTTCTACACTACTGCTTCCAATTTGATATCGTCTGGGCCTGAGATGACAATAAGAATGGGATAATGGATGATGAACTCAAAGTACTGAACACAATCATAGCCACCCTGCATGTATGTACAATCAATATGTCACTAGAAGGAGGAACATGGGCCTCTGGGCAAAGCTGGGGATGTAAAATGTCACAGACTTCAAGATGCATTTCTTATAGACTTAGGGCCTGTCAGCGTAGCTGCTTCATTGCTCTGGAAGAGAAACAAGGCTTAATGTTTCATAGTTCGTTGCCTTGGACAAATGAATTAAAAGACTCATTGGAAGAATTTCCACCTGACCCCTCTTACATTGCTTGACATGGGTGCTACATACTGTTTGCAGATAATATACTGCATAACTCCAGGGAGACGATTCCCAGACGGCCTTGTGATACAACACCTCCAAGAGCAATGAAGCTATTACCTTACAGCCATATGCAGCAAGCCGGCTGCTGCGTAATCTGGAGTTAGCATTCCTAAGGTATCATGAAATGTCACAAAAAATGTATCACCAAGAGCCAACCACCATAGTGCCTACATTGATAGCTTAGAAAATCCATGTATAGATCCACAAATTACTAATAAATTTAATCTTCTGTCATTGAGTTCAGTAGACATTCTGGTCAATAAGCTATCACATAGGAACATGCACGCATTCCCTATTTTTTGTACGTATCTGAACATCATTAAAATTCCTTAAACTTAGCAACTCCCTTAAACCTGATCTTTTTTGGCTGAGAGGTACTTTGGCAAACTTTTAAGAAAACAACATTATAATATTTATTAAAATGTAAGATTTTAATACCCTGTAAACAGCACTTCTACTTCCAAGAACACTATAAAAACAAGTTAATGTGTACAAATCTATTTGCATGTCTGTATATACATGTGTATATTTGCATATATACATAAATATGTTCTTTATAGTATGATTCTAAAGGAAAAAATGAAGTAAATTGTTTGAATGTCATTGGGACTTGCTAAATAAATCATAGTACATGCATATGTACACACAAATAACAAAATATATGTAGCTTTTAAAGAATACACTATAGCAGATTTAAAGACTCTACCAACTGTATTTGTAGAAGGCCACAATTTTCCATCTTTTGTTCTGGACTCTGAGAACCTCTGGAATGTCCTTGTATTGTCTGAGGAATTAGCTGTCACCTCATAAGGTCAGAGAAAAATCCCATTTCCCAGATTCCTCTGCAGTGATACACGCTGCATAGGTCTTCCAAGAGGAAGCGAAACAGGCTTGCAGGGACATTTTTCTGGTGAGGACAGTGGTCAACACAGCCTCCTCCTCCACTTCAAGGCTGAGCTCCTGCCACAGATGCAGCATCAGTGTTTTGAGCAAAGATGAGCTCCCACCAGGGGTAGAATTTCAGCAAAAATATTCTGTTCAAAAAACTGAACACAATCATAGTCACCCTGCATGTATGTACAATCAATATGTCACTTGGGAGGAGGTACCACTGGCTGCTGGGCAAAACTGGGGATGTAAAATGTCACAGAATTCAAGATGCATTTCCTATGTACTTAGGACCTGTCAGCGTAGCTGCTTTACTGCTCAAGAAGAGAAACAAGGCTTAATGTTAAGAGCCACAGGCAGCATGTAGGACCCACCGGTGGCAGCAGTGGCTGCTGTAGTGGCATTTTCTCATCAGGTCAGTTGTGCTGTGGAGGTTTGACCACTGTGCCTCAAGCCATGCTCTGATCCTTATCTGGCCTTCTAACACTTGTGCAAGCCACCTGACTTCCTATTAGTGACCTCTTTTCCTTTCCCTTTTAACGTACCGAGTCAGCCTCCGCTGCGTGGGTAGATCTGTGATCCATAACTGTCAGCATCATCATTTTGACTTTCCAATAATTTGCACTTCTGCACATAGATGCCCTCTAAGCCACAATTCAAATGCCAGCTTGAGATCTTCAGAGCTGAATAAAAGTATGCAGAAATTTTGTGCCATTACATGCCAGTCCCCAGCCCAGTTTAAAGAGTGTGGCCATTTCGGTCTGCATAAGTTTGTACAATTATGCACAGATATTTTATAACACCATGCCCTTGTGCTATAAAAATGTGTAATAAGAAGGGAAAATGTTGATATTTACAACAAAAAGACAAGTCTCATATGCTTAATAAAGCTGAAATGAAGAAATCACTGGATTACCCCACAGGGAAAACCTTTTCAGCCTTGAGTTGCTGAAAAAGCATTGAGTTGCATGACATAAGCTGGTGGACTTCATGTTTGGCTCAAAAGTATGAGAAGAAAATGTAAGAATACAAATGAGACACTGGAATAATTTAGCTCTCTGAGATTGTGATCACCTTAGAAAATGTATGTCTATTATTCACATTTGCATATTTAACTCTTGAACATCTTTGCAGAAATGCGTTGTGTCTGAAAGCAGAAGATTGCCTATATATCCTACAGTTAAAAAAAAAAAAGAATTTAAGAGATCGTGTGTAGGCTTGAACACAGCTTTCATGCATACACATCTGTTGCATTTTAGGTAGGCACTGAAAACTGGGTATTTACCCTGTAAACTCTAAGAAGGTGTTAACTCTATGGGTAGAGATGGTAAAGGAATTTCCCTTGCTATTTCACATAGCCTTAAATTGTTTGAAATTTTGTAATGAGCAAGTATAGCATACTGCTGTAATCGCCAGAAGCCTTAGGGATATGGACATTATGAAGAAGACGTACACTGAATGGCTTTTAAGAGCTTTTCACTCTGGCCACAGAGTGGAATGAGCTCCAGGCCCAGGTGACATGAGCCTCTGTCCCCACCCTGACCTTCCTTTAGGCCGATATGGAGCCTGGCTCCTGTTAAGCCTTCCTCCAGGACTAGAGCTCAGGGAAAAGCAGGCAGTCCACCCCTGGGAGGACACTCTGCTCCCCTGGAGCTGCCCACAGACACAGGAACCGGGTCCTATCTGCAGACACTGCCTGGCTATACGGTGTATGTAAGCAAGTCTGATGGGCTGTCCTGCTGCAGTTAGGGAAATCCTGACCCAAAGGGCCACAGAGGTCACCAGATCAGAGAGAGAGAGAGAGAGAGAGAGAGAGAGAGAGAGATATGAAACCAGCCTTACTCCCATGCTCCCAAGGGGGCAGATGAGAGGCTTGTGGCAACCCAGGAAGGGATGAAATTTCATGCAACAAATACTTGAGGCAAAATGAAACTGTTCTTATCTTTCCTGCTTTGCAAGGAGGCAAGTTGCACTTTCTAGCATCTCTTTATTCTCCTAGTAAATAATTCTTAAAAGCCACCTAAATTTAAGTGGTCATCAAAATAAAACGACGGCGGGAAAGGGGTTAAAGGCATTTGGCTTTGTGAAGTATATGCTTCCCAGGGCACAAGGATGTAAAGAAGGTTCACTGAGCCGGACGCCTGGGTGTCCAGCGGAGATGTGACATCTGTGCTCTCAGCTGGAGCAACCCTCCTGGTCGCTGGAGTTCAAGTTTGCATCTGTGCTGAGAAAGACCATTGTGCTGCTATTCATCCTTCTCTTTGTTCTGGCTTAGAAGTCGAAAGTTTGTTTGCTTTTCATTTTTAACCCTGTGGCAAGGGCAGAGGCTGAATCATGAAACTTGCCGTGGAAATAAAGTTCTTGCTGAGATCCCTCTCCCTGGTCGGTTAATGTCTTAGTGGCTGTTAGCCCCTGCTGTCTGCAAGGCTGTTGGTTCAGCATCAGTCTCCAGAAACTCTGCAAGTGAGCCTCAGTGGCCGGGTCCCCAGAATGGCAAGAGCGAGGATGAGGCTGCAGAGAGCTCTTGATGGTCCTGCCTCTTCCATGGAGGGCTGGCAGTGGGAGCCAGGGGAAGGAAAGATGGGACTAAACGTCTTGCTAACTGTTACATGAGACCAAGTGACAGCCCCTTCTACCTCTTGGATTCCTGGCCCAGAGGCACTGCTGGGAACCTGCTTTGCAGGAGATTTGCCCCACCCTAGCTAGGCCCATTTCCTGTCTTCTTCCTGGCTCTGGGCCAATTTGAGGTTTTATATCAATCCCTCTGCTAACTGTGGGGAACACCTTGGAGCTTGGGGAGGGCTCTGGAGAGAACAGGGAAACCATTTATTAACCTGTCTTCCAGGTAAGCAAGGAAGGTGAGTTAAGGTGATCCCTTAGAGAGGGAGAGGAAATGAGAGGAGAAGAGAAGAGAGGAGAGGAGAGAAGAAGAGAGGGAGAAGGGAAGGGGAGGGAAGGGGAAAGGGCAGGGGAGGGGAGTTAATGGCAGTTTGGAGACAGACCTAGGAGTAGGACATATCTGGCAAGTGTTCTCTCACTCATCTTGCATGTCAAAGTCTTCAGAGACAAGGAAAGTTCTGCTATGGCTGTTGTTTTGGGGGCCCCAGGGGCAGGGCCCCAGCTCCTGCAAAGGAGGGCATACTGGGACCATTGGTCACCTGGATTTAATTTATCTGGTACCACACACAATGCAACAAAGCAAGGAAAGAAAGAAAAAAAGAAGTAGGGTCTTCTTATAAGAGGTACTGATTCCATCTTCCATATTACACAAGGAGGGGTTCACCGTAAATTGGGGGTCCTGCTGACTGGGATCTAACTTAATGTCTACACCTTACCCTGTTGGCTCTGCCATCTACTTAACTAGGGTCTTGACCTTCCTGGAGGGACCACAAGAAGGTATCAGAAAAACAATGGTTTCTTTCCAAATACCAGAATACACCACCACTTATGACTGAAAATTTAAAAAATTTTCTTACAGTAAGAGACGCATTGCCCTTAATCTCCCTCAAAATATTCCCCTTGCTCTGAACCCAGTTACTGTACTGTTTGTTCTTGCTGCTTTCTGAAGCAGTCCTGGAAGCTCTCTTACCTGTCTTTAGTTGTATTCTTGTGACCGCCTCAAGGCCCTGAATAGATTCAAAACCTTTACCTGTGGGCAGTCACTTGGACTTTAGGGAACAGTCATAGTGTTTTTGCATGCCTGCCTTTTCATTGGATGGCCCCTGGCAGCAGCACTCACCATAGTTAAATTTTTTATAATCGTACTTTCTAAAGACACTCACAAAAGAGTACTTCCTCCAGTGCTTCAGCATGGATTCTCAGGCTTTGGGCTAGGATCGATGGCGGAACTGCTTCAGGAAGTGGCACAATAGGGTGCAGGTTGTAATGGTTCACTGTGTCAACTTGGGAAGCTTAGAGCCTAAGTGATTTAAGATGCTCTATACCCTGGGGTATAGAGGACATGTCCTGGGGCCACCGTTTGCTCCGGGACGTTGTAATGGTTGATTCATTGTGTCAGTTTGAGAAGTTCAGAAGTTTGAGTAAACTACTCAGCAGGGCCAGGGTCCTCACTTTGTAAACATCCTGAGCCCCTGCAAGAGGAGGCAGGGAGACGGGGTGAGTGCGACACCCACCCTAGGGTCGGTAGCCTGCTTACTATATAAGGGAGAATAAGAGGCTTGCTCTCCTCTCCTTTTTGCTCTTGTTGCTTCTGCTGTCTTCCGTCTCCATGAACTGTTGCCCCTCAGCCATGCCACCCTGCCTTGGAGCCAGCTGAGTATGGACTGAAACTTCTACAAACTGTGAGCTAAACTGTGAGCACCTTTCCTTCCTTAACTATAGGAATCGGGTATTTTATCCTAGCAATGAGAGAAAAGTAATTACTACATGTGCTCAAAGGAAGGAAGAGTATTTTGAGTTTGATGAGACCCAGATACTTTTGATCTATATTTTACTTCATCATCATCTCATTGAATTCACTGCCCTCCCCACAAAAAAAGAAATATGAGAAAATGGCTTTATTTTAGTGAGGAGGAATTAATTGTCTTGGGGTATATATAAAATATATAATGTAGGTAACTTTCTTTAAACTTTTTATTGTAACATTTTTTAAAACAGGGGAAGGTGGGTCACAGGTTGGACACAGCTGGAACTTCAACTACTCGGCTGCCTTTCAGGAAGCCCGTGATGGTGGAGCCCACACAACCTGCCAGATGACCCTGAAGTGCTGGAGTGAAAACCCTAGACGATGACATTTCTGGGGAAAATGTCTGAAGAATCACCTCTCAAGTCCACAGGTTACCTCTGCCTTCTCCTCCAGGTTACAGCACACTGACACCAAACACAGCGAGGAACCAAGAAGAAAGCAGAAAGACTCACATGGTCTGACGCCACAGCTAAGGGCTTGCACATTTCTCACCAGACAGCCAGAAAGCCCTTCACTGCAGCTTCTCTGTGTCCTCCTCCTCCTGTGACCTAATCTCTAAAGTTAAGGTTGTGCTATCCTAGCATTCTTGGTGATCTGACCTTTCAACTCAGAAGAAATTAGCGCAGCAGCGATAAAAGGAAGAGAAATAATTCTAGAACACGATATGCCTGTTAGGAGCAACTAAAAACATGAGAACAAAGAAGGTGATAAATAGAAATTAAAACGTAGAATTGGAAATCTGTGCAGCCAAACAGTGCCAGAGCGGATGTTCTTATGCAGTTCCATGGCCCAAGGGGGTGGCACTGAGTAGCTGGAGGGTTTACTAAATGTCAATCCCAAACACAGCAACTGGACAGGGAGTGCCAATACTCAGGTCCTGGCACGCTCATTAGCCACGCTTTTCCTGGCCTCAAAGGGTCTGCTGGATACAGACGCTAGGCGGGCCGGAGACAGCGATTCAGGGCCGACTTTTGATAGAAGGACATTTTTTAGAGCAGTTTTAGGTTCACAGATTTGCAATATACCTCCTGCTGCCACGCATGTGTGACCTCCCCTGCGATCAACATCTCCCACCAGACTGGTGGGTTTGGTACAATTTGTGAGCCTTCAGTGACACCTCATCATCACTCTCAAGTCAGTTTACCTTAGGTGTCCACCCTAGAGAACTGAAGAAAACATACATCCACAGTTACGGTACCATACAGAGCAGTCACCCCGCCCTTAAAATGCTCCATGGCGCCTCTTCGGTCCTCCTTTGCCCTTAATCCTCGACACACTGATCTTTCTCCACACTTCTGTTTTGTCATATAGTTGGAATCACACAGTATTGAGCCTTTTCAAATTGGCTTTTTTTCATGCATTTAAATTTCCTCCGTGTCTTTTCAAGGCTTCATAGTGTATTTATTTTTTGCACTGAATAATATTCCCTTGTCTAGATGTACCACAGTTTATCCATCACCTACTAAACAAGAGGCATCTTGGTTGCCTCCAAGCTTTGTCAGCTATGAAGAAAGCTGCTATAAATACACATGTGCTTCATCAAAAGAAGTCGCCAACAGAATGAAAAGAAAACATACAGAATGGGAAAAAATTTTAGCCAACTGTCCCCCAAAGGACTTTTATCTAGAACATAAAAAGAATTGAAAAAATCAGCCCCCCCCAAATTCAAAAACCCAATCCAAAAATGGGCATCTGAGATGAATACATACTTCTTGGATGAAGAAATACAAATGGAAAATAAATATGTGAAAAATGTTCAGCATCATTGGTCATTCAAGAGATACAAATTACAATGACACTGAGATTCTATCTCTCCCCAGAAAGAATGGTAACAAGAAATCAACCAATAACAAATGCTGGCAGGGATGTGGGGGAAATGGAACACTTTTCCAATGTTGGTGAGAGTGTAGACTGGCAACCACCCTGGAAATGGGTATGATGGAGATTCCTCAAAAAACTAGGATTAGAGGTTTCATCCAACCCAGCTATCCCCCTTCTGAGTATTTTCCCAGAAGAATTAAAAATGTCATACCACAGAGATATGTGTGCACCCATGTTTATAGCAGCGCAATTTATAATAGCTAAATCTTGGAAACAACCCAAGTGCCAATCAACCAAGGAATGGTTAAAAAAGATATGATATTTTCATTCAATGGAGTACTACTCAGCTATAAAGAAGGACAAAACTCGAGTCTTTTATAGATAAATGGATACAACTTGAGATCATACTCTTAAGTGAAATAAATCAGAGTCACATGTGCAAACACCATATTGTCTCCCTGGTATAAGAAACTGAAAGAACAAATAAGATCCAAAATGCGCAATAGATATTGTGAAAGGGGAAGAAACTGCTCAAAAGGAAAGAACAACTGGGATAGGTAGGGGCAAGGAGAAAAGAAGGAAGATGATAGATAGATAGATAGATAGATAGATAATAGATAGAGATATATGCATGCACAAGAGCTAAGATAATTATACTACTAATTTCTATTAGTTCATTGAAAAGGACATTTTGTGCTTATATTGTTTGATCAACTATTTCTTGTAATCTGAGCAACTAATTTGAAGACAACAATATGCAATATATTAACCATTGTTAATCTCCTATTATCTTGTTTTGAAATACTGTATTATTGTTTTTTTTTCCTCTTTAAAATAAAAAATATGCATGTGCTGGTTTTAGATGAACATGTTTTTGATTCATTTGAAAAAATACCTAGGAGCATGATGGCTGGATCATATAGTTAAGAGTATGTTCAGTTTGGGGGTAAAAAGAATGTTTAGTTTTGTAATAACTTCCAAAGTGGGTCTTCCAAAGTGGGTCCATCACTTTGAGTTCACACCAAGCAGTGAGGGAGAATTCCTGTTGCTTCACATCCTCATCAGGGTTTGTATTGCCAGTGAATTGGTTTTGACTATTTGAAGAAGAGAGCAGTAGTATGTCACTGTTTTAATTTGTATTTCCCTGATGGCAAATAAAATGAGCCATCTTTTCTTTGGCTTATTTGCTACATGTATATCTTCTTTGGTAAGATGTCTGTGAACATCTTTGGACTTTTTTAAAAATTAAAGTGCTTGTTTTTATTATTAACAGTTTTTGTATATTTTCAGAAGCAGCTTATTGTAAGATGGGTTTTTTGTAAATAATATCGCTCAGTCTGTGACTCATCTTTTCAATTTCTAGACAGCACTGCTTACAGAGGAAGAAATGTTCATTTTAAAGAAATCCAATCTATCAAGCATTTCTTTCATGGGTTATGTCTTTGTTGTTTTATCTAAAAAATCATCACATAACCCAAGTTCTAGACTTTGCCTTCTCTTCTTGGAATTTTAAAAGTTTGCATTTTACGTTTAGGTCTGACATTCATGTTAAGTTAATTTTTGTGAAGGATATAAAGCCTGTGTCAATTTTTTCTGTGTGAATATCCAATTTTAGCACCATTTATTATAAAGATTATTCTTGCTCCATTATTTTGCCTGATTATAGTATCTTCATACAAAGTCTTAAACTCTGGCACTGTCCATTCTCTTTGTTCTCATCACCATAGTGTGCTGGTTATTCTGTCTTCTGCCTCTTCATAAAAATTTTAGAGTCATTGTGTTGTCATCCATAAAATACCTTCTATAGGTCAAACCGGGAGGAGCTGACATCATGACAGTTCTGAGTCTATCCATGAACATGGACGATCTCTTCATTTAGTTCTATTTTGATCTCTTCCATCAGAGTCTGTGGTTCTTCTCATGCAGATCACGTATGTACCTTATCAAAAGCACGTCATTGCTGAGGGCCTTGATGTAAATGCTAGCATGCTATTCTTTTTATATTCCACATGTCCACTGCTAATACACAGAAAAGCAATCGACATTTGTACCTCAACCTTGCAGTTGCAACCTTGCTATAGTCATCGATTAGTTCCAAGAAACTTTTGTCAGTTCTTTTGGATTACCTCCATTGAAAGTTATGCCATCTGAGAACGAAGGCATTTTCATTTTTTCCTTCCCAATCTGCACACCTTTTATTTCATTTTCTCATCTTATTGCATCACCCAGGGCTCCCAGTACAAGGCCAAAAAGCATCAATGAGAGGAGACATCCTTGCCTTGTTTATTATCATAGTGGCAAGGCTTCAAGTTTCTCAACACTAATGTTTCCTGCATGCTTCTCCTAGTCTTTACCACATTGAGAAAATCTTCCTAACTTACTGAGTCTTTTTTTTATCATTCATGGGTGTTGGATATTTTTATCAAATACTTTTCTGTACCTATTGATATGATCTTGTGATATGATCTTTTCTTGTTTAGCCTGTTGATGTGATGAATTTCACTAACTGAGTTTTAAATGTTGAACCAGTCTTGCATATCTGGGACAAACCCCACTTAATTGTGGTACATAATTCACTTTATGCATTTTTGGATTTGATGTTGGGGTTTTCTTCCTTTATATTCATGAGAAAAACTGGTTTGTAGTTTCTTTTTCTTGTAATATCTTTGCCCTATTTTGGTATTAAAGTAGTACTGGCCTCATAAAATGAGTCAGTAAGTATCTCTTCTCTGTCCATCTCTAGAAACAGATTTTAGATACTGGGTATAATTTCTTTCTTAAATGTTTCATAAAATTTACCAGTGGACATGTCTAGGCCTACTACTTTATATTTTGGAAAGTCATTAATTTCTGATGCAATTTCCTTAATAAATATGTCTATCTAGGTTGTTCACATCTGAGTATTTTGGCAGATTAGTTTTTCAAGTATTGGACCATTTTATCTAGGTTATCAAATTCACAGAGTTGTTCAAAATATTCCTTGATTATCCTTTTACTGTTACAGGATCTGTACTGTTACAGTGATGTCACTGCTTTCATTTATGATATTAATAATCTGTGTCTTTCTTTTTTAGCCTGGCTAAAGCTTATTGATTTTATTGATTGTCTGAAAAACAAACTTCTCATTTTGTTGATTTTTCTTGTTGATTTCCTGTTTTCAATTTCTGCTATAATTTTGTTTCTTTTTTTCTCCATATTTTGGATTTAATGCTTTTATCTTTTTAGTTTCCTAAACTAGATCACTGATTAAGTCTTTCTTCTTTTTAGTTATATGAATTCAGTGTCTACATTTTCCACTAAGCACCACTTTCAGTGATAAATTGTATAAAATAATTTAATAATAATTTAATAAAATTGACTTTTATTCAGTTCAAAATATTTTACAATTTTTCTTGAGTCTTCTCACTTAATCCATGGATTACTTAGAAGTATATTGTTCAATCTTCAAGTATTGATGGATTTTCTAGCTACCTTCTAAAAAAATTTGTAGTTTAATTCTACTATAGTATCATTTATATTTTAAATTTGTTAAGGTGTGTTTTATGACCCAGAATCATCTTGATGAATGATCAGTGTGAGCTTGAGAAGAATGTATATTCTTTAGTGCTGACATTTTATAATGAGAAAAAAGGGCCATCCTTATTTGATTGAATACTGCTATGCAAACAGTATTTTAATCAAGCCATAGATATACTAAATAAATAGTGTGACAAAGATATAGCCAATTAGGAGAAATACCTATACTTATGGTGAAAATGGGTATTTTGCCTACATTGTCTTTTAGGGGTTTCATTTTTATTATAAAATTATCTATACTCTGAGGTCCTATGTTCATGCCAAGAATGGATTTCTATACCACAAAATATTCTGTAAAGAAGTGTTCTTTTCCTGTAACTCTAGGTCAAATGCCATCTTAGGTTTTAAAAAGAATAGGACACATACCTGGGCACCTCCACCCACACCTGTTCATACCACAGAGCACATACAAGCTTACTCGAGTTATAGACTGCTGATGCTGTGAGGCCCTTTAGCGGGGGTATAGATCAGGCTCCTTGCAAAGGGGAAACTCAGATGGAAGGAGGGGAAGGGATTCCAGACCTCTCCCCCCTCCCGGTTCAAGCGTGCCGTCATCTGACTTGAAGACCTACGCAGTTCAGTGTTTTGTCCCCAAAGCCTCATCTCCTTACAGGTGAGCTTGCTTTCTGAAGTGACACACTGCAAGACACCCCGGCAAGTGGGAGGCCTCCCCAGAAGCCCAAACACTGAGCCACAGGGAGACACCGGTTTGAACACTGGCTCTGAAATCTCTCCCTAAGGAATGTGCCCCTCCCTGCTCCAACTCACGCCCCAGTTTAGAACCTTCTTTCCCCCGCTGAGGATTCACTGTTCCGAATCTTGGGCAGGAAATGAGTTCCTTGCTGTTTATTGTGGGCAAAACCTAAAATGAAGTCAATGTAGCAGTAAAGGCTGAATAAGCTGATGTCTCTTTATTAATTCATGAGGCACTTTGCAGTCCACTACTGTCCATGCCAGGATTGATGGAAGCTGAAAAAGAAATGCAAGTTAAATTATGTCTTTGATAACTCCTGCTTAACTGGCCTGTCAGGGACCAAGAAGATTAAACATCTGTGATTTATTCCCATGTTAATCTCAATAAACATACATATAGGCATGGACTCTCTCGTTCTCTGTTTCTCTGTCTCCCTCTCTCTTTCACACACACACACACACACACACACACACACACACACACACACACACACCAGCTAATGAGAAACTGCACCAGACTGCATTGAAAATGCAATTCTAATATTTTTAGTGTGGAATCAGAGACAGGCCAGCGCTGACAGGCCACAGCTAGGGGCTCTTTATTCCTCTATTTATTTGTTCATTCCACTTTTCCTCATCAGTTTCTGTCCTTGTGCTGAAAACAAAGAAGATTCTCAGAGGCCTAACGTTCGCTAATTTCCACCAGTCTGACAATAATTAATCCAAATGTGTTTTTGAAGCAATTCCTAACTGCTTCAGCTTTATCATTCATGGACAACACAGTCTTATGAAAACCAGTTTCCTTTTCCAAATTCTTTCCCCAAGAGCAAAAGGTGAAACTGAGGTGCTTAATAACAGCTACTATCTACTGACACTTCCCTGTGAATTGGGCATAACACACGGTCCTTCACATGAATCTTAGTTAACATCCACCATGCTTTCTGATGTATCTTATTGCTGAGACAGAATACCAGACACCCAAAGTTAAAGGAGGAGAGGTTCATTCCAGTTCATAGTTTGCAGGGGTCTCAGTTCATAGTTGGCTGGCTCCAAGGCAGGGTGGCCCGGCAGAGGGGCGCTGTAGACAAGAACTGGTCTATGGCAAGCAGGCAGAAGACAGTGAAGCAGCAGCAGCGGGCCTGCCTTCCTTCTTTCCCCTTTATATCCACCCAGGCTACAAGCTTATTGATTGGTGCCACCCATACCCAGGCTGAGGCTTAGTCTCAGTATCACCCTTAATCCACATTTGCACATCCTAATGCAGCCACCTTCAAAACTCCCCACCTATGATGGACCACACGAGGCTTTGGGGGGACATCTAACCCTAACCCCAGAAGCAAAGCAGAGAAGAACTATGGGCAAGTGCATGGTTTAGGAGGTGGATCTCAGGAAGCCCCTTTAGGAAAGTGGGAAGGCGAGACAGGGAACAGAAGGAAGCCAAAGAAGGTTTTTTATCACGCAAGTTACTACTGTGAACAAATGCAACTAGATGCCCTGTGGAGAACTCGGTTACGGTGTTAAAGACTCACCTGTAACTCTCCTTCCCGCCCAAAGGGAGGAGGGCGTGGGGTGCTGTCACTCCAGTCCCCTGTCTCATTACTTGAGGGCCACAGCCAGGGAGCACTCATGTTCTGGCATGGAGAGTCAAAGGCATGTGATACAGTCGAGGAACCAAGCACAAATGCTGGAGCATCCCAAGCGGAAGGCACAGCATGTGTGAAGTCCACAGGCAGGGACAGCCTAGGTCTGAGCACAGAGAAGGGTCTAGCTGTGGCGTGGTCAGTGTGGTGTGGTGGGCTCTGCCAGAGAGGACTCTAGAGGCTGGGTTATATAGGGACACGTGGATCTGGTGAGGGATGCAGCACTTTCCTCCAGATGTGATAGGGAGGCCGTGGAATTTTGCGTCAGGAAGGTGACTTTGACGTATATCTTCAAATGAGCATTCTGGTTGCTGGATGGAGAACAGACCACGGGGCACAAGAAGGAAGAGCAGTTAGGAGACTGGGACATTAGGCCAAGTGACAGATCTGCTGGCTTATACTATGGCAGCGTTTCAGTTGTGGTTAAATACAGGCTACAGATTAAATTTACACCAGGCAGTAATTAAGAATGGAATCACTGTGGACTAGAGTGAAACAGGAGGGTCAACTTCATTGGGCTGGAGAAGATGAAAAGAAATGCAAGTTCAGAGCAGTACGGAGGGAAACCCAGAAATCTGTTTTGGACATTTCATAAGTTTGCTATTAATAAGTGTATTCCTGAGTACAGGGATCTAGAATTCTAGAGATCAAAGAAAGGTCAGGTCTACAGGTCAAAGGAGAGTTTGGGTACCTTTGCTATTGCTGTGCTAAGCACCTCCACCTGCCTTTCTCTGTGAAATCCCCCAGGCTCCCAGAGCAGTCTGGTGTGTGATGCAGAGGCCTTGTTTCGCTTGAAAAGAAGTGGCAGACTCAGAAACACAGAGGAGACCTGGAGGGTAGCAAGATCAGTAACTCTGAGCCGAGATGACCAGGAGAAAAATTAGCCCAGAGATACCGGTTACCATAGTGACTGCCCAGGTAACACATTACATGAGATGGACACGCGCTCTGTGCCTTCCTTTGGTCCTCAGATGCACGGAGTGGAGTGAATCATATTCCTCAATTCAGTACACATAACCTTCATCAGACCACGCAGAGGTCTGATGTTATTTGTTGTTATTTCTCCTGGCACCCTGTTTCCATATCTATTCCTCTTTACCCCCAGGCACTGTCTCTAATGTATTAATTAATGTCACCACATATCTGGATATCCTTGAAAAATATGTACATTGTCTTAAGCTTGTCATTATAATTCAAAATGTTATAAGTCCCATTCTTCACTCAACAGTATGTCAGGATTCTATTTATATTACTATCTGTATATCTGCTTCATTTTAACCAACTGCTGAGTACTTTAAAAAAAATAAACAGATACATGGGCGACATTTTCTTGCCCAGTCTCCTAAAGAAGGACCTTGGCATGATTAAAACTCCTCCTTCATAAATACTGCTATAAGAAATAGCATCTTAAAACATAAATTTTTAGTAGATAGCTTTTGTCAAGAGTGCAAATTTCCCTTTCACTCTGGTTTTCTTAGAGTATGTTTTAAATCATGAGTAGGCACTGAATTTTATCAGATGTTTCATTTGCACTTCCTAAAATGATCACATTTTTCTCTTTTATTCCATTAATAAATGGAGTCACATTAATACATTTTCTAATACTTAAACCTTCTTGCATTTCTTGAATAAACACAATTTGGTAGTATGCGTTTTAAAAGACAGACTTTAGATTTGACTTGCTAACATCATACTTGGGACTTTTCACACCTATGTGCATAATGAAATGGACCTAAATTTCTCTTTTCTTGAAAGAAAAGGAAACAAGTATGGGAAACTAACCAGGTGGTTATTTGAAGTGTTTCCTTGATTTGTTTTTATACGGCAGTATTTCACGGTTTGGATTATTTACTCCTTGACAGCCCTGTATTGTTAAACATAGCTGTAAAACTATTTGGAGCTGGGACTTTTTTTTGAAAACATGACAGTGATTCTACTTCACATGTGTTAAGAGTTAAGCTCTGATAATGTGTTGGGCCACTTTTGGCCATTTTATATTTTTCTAGATCTTTATCCATCTTTCATCTCATGTTTTTGTTTATATTCTGTAAGTACATGTTTGTTTTCCCTCTTCTTCTATGAGTCTTGCCAGACCTTTGTTTATTAATCTTTCTAAAGAACACTTTCAATTAACTTCCTATTATTTTTGTTACCTTCATTACTGATTTCTGATTATATTCTTATTTATGTTCTTTCTTCTTTATTTAGGATTACTGTACTTCTTTTTTAAACTTTGTAATTTGGAAGCTACACTCTTATTTGCCTTCTTAATTTCTGGAAAATTTATTTAATTTAAGCTATAAATTTACCTGAGTACTGCTTTGAACATGATCCATAAAATTTAATGTGGTAATTTCAGTGCCATCTACGTCTGAACATGTAATAGTTTCTCTTTTCTTTCTCTTTATGGTTCCACGCTATTTTGTGTGCTTAAAAATATTTCTAGAGATGCAGAATTTTAATTTAGTTTAATTCCCTCACGGCCAGAAGAACTGTGTGTATGATGTTGACTCTTAAAGTTACAAAGCTTTTAAATTTAAACAAAGCTTCTTCTTTTAAGGCCACTTCTTTTAAGGCTTAGAGTATTAATAATCATTTCTAGAACTGGTTTGAACAACATGTAAAGTTCTTATTCATAACGATAATTTTCTAATTAATAAGATTATAATGTATTCTTTATGGGCATCTGTGTTATCCTAAAGTTTGTTTCATGTAAGAACCCAAAACATCTGTTCCTATCTTTATTAACTTGGTTTTGTTCATTCATTTATCTACTTATTCACTCATTATTTATTCAACAAATATTTGTTGAATGCTTCTCAGAAAGACATCTATACAAAACAGGCATTTGACAAATACTTGTTGAACTTTTTAAAAATTATGTTACCACAATCCAACCATACATACGTCTGATTATATTTGTAAATAAAACCAACACTGTTTTACTTAAATGCTACAACAAGTTAGCTATCTGTAATCAATAAAGTTTTATCTCTTGTAGATGGTTTTTAACTTTCCAGATTTCTAAAAAGAGTTTTGAAAAGTGCAGATTCCTTGTATAGTAATAGTTCCTTAAGTAGATAAGCTCGGTAAATACTCATTTACATTTCTAAGACATGAGCAACTCTTTTTTTAAATTTAATCCTCAATTTTTATATATTTTACTTTCCCATCTACAGCTGAAATGCTCAACAACGATATTAATATTTTCCAGTCTACAGTGAACATTTCCCTCTGTGCCTAATCACTTACTAAAAAGGTGGAATGAACTCTGATTTGTGCAATGTTTTTCTAAGCCAGACAACCAAAGAATAGACACTTTCGAGGGCACAGGCCGTGGGGAGAGTCAGGTAGATGACACCCTGTAACCCCCAGTAGAATGTCTCCCTGAAAAAACCTTACAGGTAGACGAGTTTAATTACTCTTGATTTTCATGCCCGCCTTTTGACAACGCTAAAATCTTCAGAGAATGAAAAATGCTGGTGTCTGAGGTCCCAGAGGTAGTTAGAAAGAAATCAGCATCTCAGCTGTGCCAATTCACAGCGCCAGGGCCCAGAGGGACTGCATGGGGCTGAGTCGCCCTGGGGAACGGACCTGGCATTGCTCTGCGTGCTGGTGGGGCAGGCAAAGTCACCTTGTCACCTGGAAGCCAATGGCTTACTTAACTATATGCATTGGAGAGGCCTTGATACATTGTCTAGTTTTAAAATATAATCCATTCTATAATTTAGGATCATGAGAATACGCAAGTAGAAAATGTCCGTGGGCATCATGCTGAGTTGAACTAAACCAATTTCAAGCATGCTTAAAGTGCTAAAATTGTAAGTGATACAGAACAGGTCAATGGTTGCCTAGGGTTAGAGTTGGATAAAGATGTGATTATTGGGGTGTCATAGAGAATACACGAACAGTCTTGTGTTTTGATGGTGGTGATGGTTACCTGAGTCTGCACAGATGATAAAATTTCACAGAAGTGTGTTGGGCATGTGGGTCCATGGTAGAGTACTTGTCTAGCATGTGCAAGGCCCTAGGTTCAATCCCCAGCACCCACGAAAAGATGTTTTTCACAGAAATACAAATATAAACATATGTAGGTATGCATGGAAAAACTAAGGCAATCCATACAGGGTCTGAAACTGGGTTAAAAGTCTTGCCATACCATTAACTTCCCGGCTCTGATGATGTAGTCTGGTGGGGAGAAATATCATGAAATAAGCTAATTCTGTGTACTCTATTTGTAACTCCCAACACTATTTAAAAGTAAATTTTATAAAAAGGTATCTATGACCATTGTTTGAGGACCAACCGGGTGGCCATCACTACCTCACCAGTCCTTCCCTGGAGGGCAGAGGTGTAGATGCATGCTGTACTCCTGCCACCGACTACTCATGGAAAGTGTGTTTAACTGCGGCACCTATGGTTTTGCCCTCGTGGCCCACATTTCTGCCACCGTTGAAGGGTGCAGTGTGAGGTCTTAAAGGGGAATTTCTCCCCCAGGGTCTTCACTGTAGTATAAAAAAGTTCGAGGAAGGAGACGGTTACACTCAGAAGCCCCGACACCTCTCTGGGTTAGTGTTACACCTGGCAGTGTGGCAGCCAGGGGAACCATAACCAGCAGGGACCTCACACCTGGGCCTTTGGCAACTGCAGCAAGGCAGAGAGGCCGACGGGAAGTGAGAGGTTTGGTAGCTATGTCATGCTTCTGAGCAAAGCTGGGGTGGTAAGCCTGGAGAGCAAGTTTGGGGAGTCATGCATAAGTACAGGGGATGTGGCCTGAGCGATGTGAACAAATGCCCCAGGAATGATGAATAAGAGACAAAGTAGACTTCCATGGTGGTGCCAGACCTGAGGGCAGGCATTATACCTGCAGGTGACAGAACAAAGAACTGTCCAGGCCTTCTTTGATAAGGGGTAAGGTCCTAGATGCTAGAAATACTAATGTAGATCCAATGACCACCTGTTAGTGACACCACTATAAGGGGACCTCTTCTAGGGTCCCTATCACACTCCAAGAGGATCACAATAACAAGGGTACTAGGAGTGGATTGCCGTAATCTGAACCCAGAGTCCTGAGTTGTCACCCAATTCTCGACTTCCTCAGTATTTCCCAAGCTTCTGTGGTTTATGATGTTCCAAAAGAAACCTCTCCTTTCCAGCGGACCTGCAGGCCACCCCATAAAGACATGGGTCCAGTTGCTCTTTCTTCCCCCATGGAGCCCAGCACAAGGAGGGTCAGGGAGAGGCCAGGTAGATGGCAGCTCTGATGTGCCCACAGCAAGAAGCCAGCCAGGCTGCCTGTTCAGTGTCCTCCCACACGGAGTCCATATGTTTTATGACCCCAGAGTACTTCCTGGCACAGCCTTCCCCCAGTGGTGATTCATTTCTCTTCTGCAGTTTTGCCAGTGTTTGGGTTTTCTACTTAGTTCTCAATGAACTAGCTATCATAGTTATAGCTCCCTAGAAAATGTCATCCAGTAACTCTGTCAGGGTTTTTATTTGCTTGGATGGATCGTTTTATTTCAGCGAGGTGTTTTATTAGCTTCGAGGCATGAATCACTTCAAAGGTAGATGAAAGATGAGCCAATACACACAATTTTATATGGGGTGCTGCTCCTTCCATTGAAGATCGTGACTCTTGGATTAGGACTTGAGATCAATTTGATTTCATACAAATTACAGAAGATAGAATCATATCAGTATATCCATACACCTAACCAGGGCAGAGCCGAAGACAGGACTCCAGCTCCTATCTGGTTTCCACGACTGGGAAATCCATCATCAACTCATGGGGTCGTAATCACCCCAAACACAGCAGCCTGAGCCTTCTCCACTTCTTCTGCATATGTCTTCTTGCACCGGAGCAACACCAATGACTAAGACCCTAGGAAGCTGCAAGTGGCTTGGAAAGAGGAGTTATATTAGTAAGGATAAGTTCTACTGTGCTGCAATAACAACTACGTCCTTAATTCTCAATGACTTAGCTCAACAAACACTTCAGGTTTCCATGTGTTCTGTTCACATTCCATGGTGAGCCAGGAATCAAGCCAGTGCTTTCATCCTATTACAGCTGAAGAAAGAGGACCTGAAAGTAACCCCTCTGCCTTTACTCTTTACTCACAGTTCCCTGGCCAGATCCTGGCTGTAAGAAGGTCAGAGAAGCACAGGCATAAGATGTCTCAGCCACAGGGCTCTCTCTGTGAATGGCTTTCTCAGTGCCTAGAGTCCACCCTGAGCTGTCACCCTGCTGAGCTCCAGGTGTGTTCCAGTGTGGGAGTGGCCTTCCCTTCGGTGGCTGAGCAACAACTCGGCCCCACAGCCAAGAGAACCTCTCCAGAAAGCAAAGGCTGGGGGCTTAGGTGTGCTGGCCCGGGGACCCAGGGTTGAAAGCAAGGACTTCAGGGTCTGTCTCCTCCACCTCTTCTGCGTTCCAAACCTGAAAACATCCATCCCTGGGGAGATCCATCCCTGCAGAGTAAGTGAAGCAGCCATGCCTCCACCTACCAGTTTGCTCCAGAGCCCATCTGAAGCCAGCGGGCTGGGGCGCTGTAGCCCCAGGAACTCCCCTCACCTGCGCAGCTCGGGACTGGGACAGCTCGAGCATGGCACTATCCCTTGATCCTGACCTCATGGCTTCACACTGGCTGAAATCTCTCCAAAAAATCAGACATGGCACTACTTCTATCCATAGCTTATCACTCACCAACTTTTTTTTTTTTTAAAAAAGAGAATCTTCAAAGGAATCGCTTCCAAGACTCAGCAGAATCTCATTTGCTTGCGAGCCTGCCGCGCTGCCCAGACATTGTATTACACTATTGTGGAATTCATCCTATGGTGTCGTCAATGTAAAGAATCGTCTCAGTGAGCAAAGTGCTTTTTTCTTTTCCAAATCCTGTTTTAATTAGAAAATTGATGGAAAAATACAGAATGACTGCCCCATAGCTACTTTTAAAAGATCTATTTGGAAGCCTTGAAAATATTGGGGAATTAAAAAAGAAATTGAACTTTGATATTTTTCTCCCATTTTATGATTCCCTATTCCCTGACAGCCCTCCAACATTGTATTCCTGTATCTTGGGGAAAGAATGTATTTTCCCCCGTAGAATCTGTAGGTATTATAATTATATGCAAATCAGCTCACAGAAATACCTATCCGTGGTTAAAGGATATTTAAAATGTTAAAAGCTTTTTCTCAACTGCTCACTGTCTCTGAAAAATGACTATTTCAAGAACCTGGAAGCGTGGATACCGTGTTCTCCTCTCTCTCAAGCACATGCACGAAGCATCCCCTGCATGGTGTCTCCTGGGCTGCACTTTCTGGAAACAGCTCAAGTGGGGACCGCAGTTTGAATCTGGCTTTGAAGTAATTCTATATTAATCTTTCTTTCTTAACAGTGAAAACTTTCCTCATTTTATTCAGCATCAAAATGCACAGCTGAAGAAATCAAATAGAAATTAAGTTGTTCTCATATTGAAAAAGATTTCTTAATATTGTCCTTGACTTGTTGAAAATGTTGCTATGAATGCATCTTTGAAGGATTGTTATTTCTCTGATAACTGAGATCTATTCTAGTCTCCTGGCTATAAACACCATTGAAATGCTGATGCTTCCCAAGTTTCTATATCCACCCCTGAGTTCCAGGCTTACATAACCAACTGCTCATTTACAGAACAATTATTCACTTGGTTGTCCAATAGGCATTTCACACTAAGCACATTTAAAACCTGATTCCTCATCTTCTGCAAAGCTGCTGCTCCCCAACTTTCTCCATCTCAACAAAGAACAGCCCATGCTTCTGGTTTCTCAGGTGTAAAAAGCCTTGCTATTGTCCGTAATTCTGTTCTTCCTTTATATATCCATTTCAGCTCCCAGGCTGAGCTCTATTTTCAACTACGTCTAAGATGTGGTCAGTTGTCACTACCTCCACCAGTATTACCCCGGTCCAAGGTGCCACCATGACTTACCTAGATTTTTGCAGTAGTCTTCTTCCTGATTCTGCCCACCTACATTCTAATTTTAACATCGCAGTCAAAGTGATCCTTTCAGAATATAAAGAGGATAACGTCTCTTGGATACCCTAACTTCTCCAGGGTCTTCCATCTCACTCAGCATCAAAGCAAAAGCCTCCAGTGGCCTCTAGGTCTGTCCTGAGCTCCACCAGCACGTCAGCCTGTTTTGGGACTAGCAGCTCCTCTACCTGGAATGTTCTTCTCCAGATATCTGGAAAGCACTCTGGCTTCAAGTTTCTGCTCAGACACCACCCTGCCTGCTTGCAGCTGCAACAGCCTCACTCCTGGCACCCTCCCTTTCTCGATGCGTCTTTCTTTGCACTGCTTATCGCTGTCTCACGTGCTTTATCTTCATCTCACACACTTCATATTGTAATTGTGTATTATCTGTTAGTCTCCCTACTAGAACTGCACAAGCTGCACAAGGGTAGAGCTTTTAACAATCTCTTTTGTTCACTGTGTCCGAATGCTTGGAACAGCACCTGGCATGTAATAGCTGTTTAATAAATATTTGTTGAATGAAAGAGCAAGGTTGCATTCTGTGATAAAGCAACACGTTTGGTTAAGTTAGGGACCAGTGCTCACCTTTCATGCTCGATCATGCTTCCCCTCATATGTTTGCGGTAGGTAACCTGGTGACTGGCTGAGGAGTCCTAGTGAGAAATAGCAGGCACTAGAACTATGACCAGGCTTTGAAGGTGATTTCAGCATTCAGTGTATTGGTGCAGAGCTCACCACACTCTGAAACAGACTCTCGAGCTGGGCTTGCTGCCCATAGGTATTCATAGAGGCACATTTAAGGATAGGAAGAATAGGAATCAGTGTAAGTGTGTCGTGTTGGGAACTGCGACACCTCAAGGAGACACCCCATCCTTTGGGGAAGACAGAGTTCCCGGGATCTGAGGCTCGTCACCTCCAAGCTCAGCAAGCTATAGGAATAAACTAGGTTATAAGCCCAAGAGATATGCATGAGGTGTGCTCCCAAACAAAAGGGATGAGGGACCATGTGGCCAGGGCTGTATATCTGGGCTGTGCAGCTAATGCAACCTTGCTAATAGCTATGGAGTGACTGGGTCTGGGAACACTTGGGTCCCTTTTGGATGACACCTTTATCCCTAGTGGTTCCCTGGATACTCTATGGCATCACCAAGCTACAGAAATGGCTGCCCAAAGGAGGAGCACACTGGAAGTCAGAGGTCACCAAACAAGTGAGCCAAGCCCATCAAGCATAGAGCTTTAGGTAGGTCCTGAAAAACTTCGGAAACTTAAATAAATATGTCCTAAGCAGAAAGGGTAAGAAACGCTGCCATGTTTTGTTCACTCTTAGGAAGTGACATCTAGAAAGAAAATGAATCAGATAAAGAGGAAAGGCAAATTATGATATTAAAAATTCATTTCCATTTAGCAAATTTGCTATTAGCATCACAATTCAGGACATTTTAATAATTATAGCCTCTGATAAGTGGCATAATTGCATGCCTTGCTGATAGGATTTAAGGAGCATCAGTAAAAAAATCCCTTCATCAAAACTGTGTCCCCAATGCCTGAGCTCCCCCACTGGAACTGGACCTGCCACTGCTCCCTGGCTCTCCTAAAACCCACTTTCCCAGGGGGCTCAGCAGCCATGGCCCAACTCTTCCCGGTGAAGTGGCTGGGGCATGTGGGGGTCTGAAGCCGGAGACTGGGGTGAGCATCAGCTAGGAAGCGAGGCTTCCCGGTAGGACCCTGCACCTCAGGAGGCTTGTGCTCCCAGAGTATGACCTCACAGACCAACCTACAGCACTGAGGACGAAAGCAGGTGCTGTGTTTCTGCCTAAATTATTCCAAAACAGAGTAAGTTCACAGGAAAGATGGCTGGAGCAGCCATAAACATCCTTCAGCCAGGGAGCTGCCCCATCATGGCACAGTGTCAGGAAGGGCATGAGTGTGCCCTACCCTCCACCAACTCAGCCTGAAAACGCTGGCTGGGGACCCACCTGCCTGACTCCAGCCAGCTTCCCATAGAGCCTCTGGAGCAAGAAAAGGATCAGGTGACTATGTGACCTCAAATGTCCTCCGTCATGTTTTACTGAGAATCAGGTAAGGCAAAGCACTTATGCTCCACTTCGAGCCATTATTCTGTGAGTCCCCTAGCCTCACGCATGGCGCATCTCGGCGCAAGTGAGTTTATTCCAAACCCACCATCATACCCTGTCCATGCCCCAGGCCAACCTCCCCATGTAGCCAGAGGGACCTCTGAAGTGTGAGGCTGAACTTCGTTGCTCTCTCAGCATAAAAGTCATCAAGAGTTTCCATGAGCCTCAAGATAAAGACTCAAATCATGGCCTGGTATAGGCAGGTGCACAGGATCTGAATCCTGCCCGTGTTTTTCCTGCCCCCCCATTGCTGACACATTCCCACAAGCCTGCTGTGTTTACTGCACATGCAGTTCCCAGTGCGCTCCCAACACTGCAGGCATGCGCTGGTACCGTGTCCTCTCCTCCACCAACATGTTTCCCTCTGGGCTCAGCTGGTGGCATTGCAGCTGAAGTTCCATTGCAGAAGGATGGGAGAGGATTAGAGCACACTAAATTACAACCAGGCTTGATTTTTTGCCAAGAGTCAACTGTTTTTCTTTAATAAATATTCTTCATATCATCACAAGTTTCAGGTTCTCTACAGTTCTGCAAAAGCTAACATGAACAAGGAATGCCAGTATTCTTACTGTTTTAATGATGCATTTCAGATGGGTAGATTTTCAGAGATCCTTACTCTGCCAGTCTAAATGTACTCTTGCCGGTGACTTGAATTTGATAAAAGTGAAAAGCTAATTCAGTAGGTAAAGACCAGTCTTTTCAGCAAGTGAACTGAGTTAGATATCTTTATTAATCAATATAAATAATTTTGATCTATTCATTAGACATACAAAAAAGTTTTCAGACAAATTGATCAGAGATCTAAATGTAAAGTGTTAAAACTACTAGAAGATAAATCATACACGCACACACACACACACACCTTATGACCTTCGTAATACAAAATATTCTCAGGTACAAGGCTGTCTTGGTTACTTTTCTCTTGTTGCTGAGATAAAAAAAAAAAAAATGATGCCCAAAATCAAGGAAAGAAATGTTTATTTAGCTCACAGTTTGTGAGATTTCAGTCTATAATCAGCTGGCTCCAAGGCAAGGTGGCTTGGCACAGTGGCAAGGCTGTAGAAGACAGTAAAAGAGACAAGTGCAAGAAGGTGAGAGGGAAGGAAGCCTCTTCTCCCCCTTATATTGTATGCAGACTCCCCAATCCCCACCTCCAGGGGGAGCAGCACTCACAAAATCTCTCTGCCCTCCTCTCGCCCAAGATGAGGGTTACAAAGTAGGGGCTGAGTCTCTTAGTTAAATTTTGTTTCTTAGTTAAATTTTTAAGCTTTTTAAGTTGATACAAGGAACAACATCCTAGAGCAGAGACCCTAGTCCTCTACACCCCACGATGTAGAGCTGTTGAGTTAGTTATACTTCTATATTTCTCAAATTGACACAATGTATCAACCATAACAAAAGCTAAATACATGATCCTTAAAAAATTGTTACATTAGACTTTATAAAAACTAAGACTTTCTGCTGTTCAAAACCAATGTTAAATGAATTTTAAAAATGTTCCACGTATTGGGAGAAAATATTAGGAAATCAGAAATCTGATAAATGACGTACCCACAATGCACTAAAAACTCCTAATACAAAACCTAAAACAATGCAATTTTAAAATGGTCCCCAAACGACCAGATATTTCATGCAGGAAGATAGTATGTAAATATGTGAAAAAAAATACTCAACCCCTGTGTTGCTTAGTCTCCAGATCAGCAAGTGCTACCTGGGATTTTATGTAACTTACAGGATCCTGGATTTTGAGCATTACACCATAGGGGATGAGAGCTTTGAGGGATTTCAGAGAAGGCTTGTGCATTTTGCTTGTAGAAAGGATGTGAATAATTTTAACCAGAGGTTAGACAGTGGTGTACTGGTTGCACAAATGGTCTTGATTCTGTATCTACACAGAATATATCTCTTTTCAGAACAATACAGAATCTATCTCCAGACCTGTTGAATCTGGGCTTTGTAAACTTTCTTTAACACACAGGATGCAAAAGGATGGTTTACGATCTCTTCTATTCTTTTGATTTCTTTCTTGGGAAATGCTGGTAGCATGAAAAAAGCTTGGGATAGCCTGTAAAGATCATGGAGCATGTGAAAGAGAGCTGAGGTACCTCCGTTGACAGCCAGATGACCGACAGAAACAAAGTCATCTGGCTGACCTGGAGCTAGTCATGTGTGAATGAAAGAGCCCAGTGAAGACTGGAAAAACTGTCCAAAGAAAGTGAGTCTAAAGTGTCAGGTTGGACACTGTGAGGTACACAAATGCTAGTCATTCAAGCCACTAAAGTTTGGAATGCTATATTAGTCAGCTTTCTGCTGCTGTGACAAAAGACCTGAGACTATGAATGTGAAGGAATGACTTATTTTGCCTTACAGTCTTACAAGTTTCAGTCCACCATCACTTGGCGCTATTGTTTCTGGGTCTGTGGCAGGGCAGAACATCCAGGAGAGTGTGTGGTGCAGTGAAGCTTTCAGGAAGTGGTAAGGTAGAGGAAGGGGCTCGGAACAAAATCTACCCAAAGCACACTCCCAGTGACTGACTTCCTCCAATGGGGCCCCACCTTCTGAAGTTTTCACCACCTCCAATGCGTAGGTAAGCCATATATGCATCAATGGACTAACCCGCTGATGAGTTCAGAGCCCCCATAATCTAATTACTTCTCAAAGGCACCATGGGAGACCGCAGCAGGTGGAGGCAGGCTGGGGGGAGTCCCACTGAGAGGCGGGGGCTGGTGAGCACAGACCAGGCTCCTGTGATCACAGCCAAGTGCAGCCTGAGTCACACAGGGCTGGAAGCTCACATTGGCACTGCGCTCTTCCTGTAAGCAAATCCCTACACCCTGCACCATTCTGGGGGCGACTGCTACCTTCACCATCCACTGGGGACAGGGACACAGTGAGGAAAAAAGCCATGAACCACGAGACCAAAACAATAGGAAACTTTATTTTATTATTCCTTACTTAATTGTATCATTTTTTATTTTACTTTTTTTATTCTTTGCCATTTTCTCCTGTACATTCCCCCCACTACACACACACACACACAAACACACACACACACATACGTGCGCACACACACACACACACACACCACACACTTTTTTATAGAAAAAAGGTAAAATGGAATTTCATAACACAGTAATAGGAAAATAACAAGAGTTAATACACTGCATATTGTCATCTTCAAAGTAGTTTCTCAGAGTACCAGTAATGGGCATAAAAAACTCTCCCATTGATATTAGCAGGGACCTTATTTTTCAATGAACTAAGAGACAATAGCAGTATAGTTAACTTGCATTTTTCTCCCTTTTCCTTCCTTCCTTTCTCCCATCCTAGTTCCTCCACACTTTTATCCTAGTACTTTGTGCTTTTTTCTTTTACCACTGTGTGTGTGTGTGTGTGTGTGTGTGTACTTTTCCTCCTCTTCCTTCTTCCTCTCAAGATAGCATACAGAGGACGAGATCTCTAACTTCCCCCCAACTCTCCCAAGGCAGAGCAAGTGATCACAAAATGAGAAAAAAGCAAATACCAGACAGCAGAACTCTATGAAAACTTTATAGAAGGGATGAAGAAATAGATGAGTTCAAAGAGGAAATGAACCAAAAGTTCATGGTATGCCCATGGTGAATGTGGAGGAAATAGGTAAAACTAGACGAGCTAACCAAATCAGCTCAAAACCTGAATGACAGATTCAACAAAGATATGCAATCCTCAAAAAGATGTCAGATGGAAATGGCTGAAATAAGAAGCTGTATAAAACTCACATGTTGCAAAAATGACCAATGGGAAGACACAGTGTCTGATATTGAG